>NMRA01000070.1:661497-825160 GCA_002633005.1 Phoronis australis | reverse complement strand
CCCCCCCCCCCCCCGTCGACACCTCTCAGTGCCCCCCGCCCCATCCCCAATTGGTAGGCCTATGTAGAATTTGAAACCCCTCAGTTAACATGTGCCTGGTGCCCCCCTTGGACGACACTTGATTAGCACCCCTTCCCCTTTGGCATGCGCCCGGCGCGGCATCTGACCCCCTTGCTACGGCACAGAATGAGTCACTAGGTATGTTTGCTATGAAGTCCAGGTCGTTGTGTTGAATTGTGTTTACCTAATCTCTGTCATGAACTGAGTCATTAATAAAATTGTCTTTCATCAATTGTTTTCTCTTGACCTTGAATGTATGCCTTTCCATACCGTTAATTATCGCACTTTCAGTTGGGGTGGCCGACCACTGGTCTGGATACTCGTAGCAACGTGTGGGGATATAACAATATGAACGCAAATTTACAATGAGTTTTGACCGAGTTGAAGATGGTTTTTTTGCACTGAACAGAGGGCCACAACTCCCTTACGTGCCTCCCTACCTGTGTCACTGGCTCTTACAACGAAGATAAAACACGAGTAAGACACATTCGGCTGGTAGTCGCGTTTACAGTCTCCATGTAAACAAACAGCGATGTCATCTATCATTTAGACGAAGCACGCATGCCACTCACAATTTATATACGGTACATAATTTTTGTAATAAGCAATTATCATCAGTGTCGTTTTGAGAGAATGTTAATTCAGTAGTAGTGCTGTCTGTTTTTTTCTAAAATACATTAAGCTTTTTGCGTCGTTTTTGCAAGCTAATTACACGTTTCAAGAGGCCCCCTATTGATGATTGAGGCAACTGAGAACACTCGCTGGTTCCCTGCGTGCCAAGCCAGCACGCTCGCTACTGACCACCTAGCGGCACGCAGGGAATCAGCGAGCTGAGAACAGGCAAACAGGACGAAGTGCAGTTGGTGTAATGCTTCGTAAGCAAAACTACGGGAGAGGGAAGATTTTTTATTTTAGATTATGAAGAGGAAAGGAATGACTAAACAAATTATTAGAAGGTCATTTTTGAAAAGGTTCAATATGGCTGCTACAGAGTGCCAAATTTGGCCAAAAAGGGCTTCAGTGAAAAACCTGCAAAATAGCCGTTTTTGCCACACAAAATCAAAACTTACAAATTTGAAAATGAATTTTGAAAGTTATGCATTAAATTATTCAATCAAAGTCTTTTAAAACTGTATCACTCATTTGTTTTAATGTATCATGTTTCGCAATCATAGATTAAAGTCACTATTTCCTTTACTTTCGCCTGCTTAGATCACAAATTGAGCTTTGCCAATCGAAAGATATCACTAAAATTAACTCTTTTCGTAAATTACAGCCATGTACATACTCTCGTTATTTTACTATTAATTTTTTAAATTTATAAANATCGGCGGGTGTGCTATTGATGGTGATCAAGAGGTAGAGTTTTCCCCTCTTTCAGCGAAAAAAATCTCCTCTCAGAAGGCACAGGACCCTCAGTTCTCCGACCTCGGATGAGCGAGGCTCATGGAAACACGATAACTATTATTGCTCTGTCCAGTTAACTAAATCGAGTTCTAAAACGAGGTTATGCTTTGGACGAACGAATTAGGTGATTTAATTTTAAGATTCAACTTGGTCCAGATTCATATTTGAAACCTGATACATGAAATAGGCGTAAGAACTATTAAAACCAAGAAAGCAGAATTGATGGTCAAATAATTTTTATTTTCAATTACGAGCCTGTTTTAATTTTAATTAAAATATATTTAATAACATCAATTATTCTATCAGATCAATGACAAATCAACTGTTAGTCCAGCAAAAGTCCCTACCTCACCAGGATCAGGCTATGCCTGATGTTAATATTCTTGATCAACAAATTAAACCAGGTGTAACTACTTGCACATGACAGCAAAATGCGATGAGCCACCACTGTCGAATATATCTCAGTTCAACTCGTCAACAATACGAGCAGATCACCTGGTTCGCGTAAAAAGCATTTTTATCAACAATTTAATTACAAGAAGATACGTAACCCTGCATTCAGCATTTATACCTAATCCGTAACACTACGATCGCCGCAGTTTGGTCATATTTACTTTTCATGTTTCGAACATAGTTTTCCAAAAAAAATTATACCCTTTCGTCAGACAACTCCTTGATGCATTAACTTGTTCTCTAATGTATTTTTCTACGTCTCTGGGGTTTATTATCGACACATTTTTAAATTTTAATATCCAGGTTGGACTCGAAAGACCGGCCATTTAACTCAGGTAATGCAACTTTCGCTTTGTTTATCGCAGTGAGCCTCGCTTTTGATTTCAATGTCCGCCGCGTGAATTAGGTCTATAGGTAATCATTTCAATCCAAACTTTAACATAATCTACAAGATCTTTCTGTACAAATAATAGAGAAACTCCAATACCCCTCACAGCCTCAAAAGAGAACAATTTTGGATAAATAAGCTTAACACAGTTGAACCTAATGGATTGAACATAAAGACTTCTTAAATTATATCCTTTACTTTTTCAGCAACAAAGTATCATGCTCATTACGCCATCTATCAGATGTCGTTCGTCATACAGTGTTTGATTTTACTTTTGACGAAGGATGTTATCATATCCGAAAATTTCAGTGATTTATTTTTGTTGTTTTATTTACGTATATTTATTCTACTATTCGACACACAAGTGTATCCTTTAGAGGTTCTGGATCGCCTCTTTTTGGTTTCGGATTTATTAATATGCCTTTCACTCGTCATAAAATCCGTTTCATGATACATGTATTTATATCGTACTCAGTTAACCCTCTGTTGCTTTGTTGTGTACACAGGTCTTGTCAGGCTTTTATGGCCTAACAATCTTAATTAAAAAGAGGGAAAATTGGGCCTCCTCAATAATGGAGCAGCAGTTGCACTGCCGAGTGTTTTATCCTTCCGCAACGGAGTTGATTTGTCTTTTATCCCGTTGTGTGTTTATAGACTATACAGGGTGTACATGTATTTCAAAAATACCCGTCACTGCGTGTATTCTTTGTTTAGGTGTACGCAGTACTGTCACTGGCATCCTTCTCTGTTCCCTTATACCCAAACCAAAGAAGCTAGTCATGAAAGTACAGGTGCTATTAATACTGGCTATTCATATGCCAACCGATGAGAAGTATTCAATATTGTCGGATGGGAAATTAGATGTAGCGCCTAATGAGGGTTCTATTTCCGTTAGCAACATCTGAAGAATATCAAAGCCATCAGCGACTGAAAAACTGAGATTCAGAGTTAATATTGTGGTTGGCCAATTTTAAAACTTCGGGTTCGAAAATGGCGCACGTGGGTGTTGCCTGTGGCTTCCGTTGATGGTCATTCGGCAATATGTTCGGTAATGTTTTTAAACCTATAAACGCTTTCTTATCTGATTAGGAATTCAACGTTGACAGCTAAAAGAAGGCGAAACGCAGTTTTTAGTGTGCAAAATTCACTTATACGATTCGACACACGCACAAAAAGAGATATCGATGTTCAAATTTGTAAAAGTTTAGATTAAGAAAAGAGTCGTTAATGAAAAGTCTTGAAAAATAATCGCTGAAGATGCCCCATACTTGTACATGCGTGTATTTGAAGTCGATTGAAAATGTACCAATGAACTCGCAGTAGTTGGGACATATGTCTTGCTTTCAAATGATACGAGTAGTAATGCAGTGTATAGATATGATTTTATATAATATGTGAATGCCGATTTTTTGAAAAAATCTACTAACGTCGGCAAATACCTCTACTGATTTTGGAAACAAGTGAAAAATAGTACACGGTGTGCCATGCTAGTATAATGGACTGTAGTTTACCAAAATAAAGCTTTGATTCGTTGCTCGTCTGTCAGACGTCAATTCTATTCTAATGTTTTGGTTGAAGAAGACATTTTCTTCGTGATTGATTACTCCCGTCAGATGAGTCCGGCACGAGACAAGACAGGTTTTGGGGCCACACGTGTCTTTCGGTCTACGGAACGCAGTCTAAGTTAGATTTCAGTTGCTGTCTGGCGGCAAGGAAAACCTCGCGTACTTTCGCGTACTCTTGCGAAGTCTTACTTTTCCACAGATGTCTTAGATTTAATGAACTCTACCCCCAGGAGTTTCTGGGTGAACGTTTTTGCGCGTGCCCAAGCTGAACTGATGTAAACAAACAGAATCAATGGCTCTTGAGCGACCACCTGACCTGAGAATACCATCTCAGTCAAATGGCATCCTTCTGCTGCATGCAACTCCAACAGCCGCACTGACACATTCAAATTAAAAATCCATATTCTCTCGTTGCACGTGGGTAAAACACTGATTACTTCGTGACCGTCTCCATCATACGGCTTCACGCAAGCTAATTGCCTCTGCCATAAATAAGTGATAGTAATATGTCTACCTGTGTTTAGCACAAGCACAGCCTGCTTCAACAGTGCCATCACGTTCCTTTTTATTTCATTTTAAAGACGCATAAGAGTATAACTGTTTCGCTAGTCTTAATTATGAATACAGTTTTACGTGCTGTTAGGTCACAGCATGAGAAACAAGCCAACGAGAAGCCAAATTACCTGGTAATGCCTTTGACTCAATCATGGTATTACTAGCCCGCCGTTTTTTACATCAAGCTTCCCTCACAAGTAGTGGGGGTTCTCCCTTGAAAACCGACTTGAAGGCTTCTAAATTCCCTTTGACAAAAATCTCAAGGAAGGTGAGGGTGAATTTGCATGTGTATTATGAAGTATATTTTTAGGAACTGAGTGAGGAATGGCTTCTCGGATTATTTGAGTATAGGCACATATTCTGCTGGCTCCCAGTAGCCGTGTTTGTCGTCGTATAGTTTGTCCAAATGCTACCTGAGCTTGACATGCTTTGACTTATAACTCTCTTCATTGTAAGATATATTTAATTTCGAAATATTTTTATATAAATTACACAAACTGTACATTGCAAATAAATTAATTTGTTTGAGCACATCCTTTAAAGATTCAGCGTTGATTTTCGGACACAACTTGAGTCACAAAAACAGATGGCAAAGGGTCCATTCTTGTCATCTCTCGTGTGACACTAGATGGCGTACTCATTTTTGTTTTCGACTTTTTAACCACGATAGGTGGTAAAACCAGCTTCGTTGCCCTTTTTCTGTCGTCAGAGGTTTCCCGCCTTTCAATTTCAGGAAGCTCTATATTTTTCTTTTTACTTCTAGTCATCATAGCCGACGTTGATAATTTTCTGTCCATTTGCTCGATTTTTTTCCTCTGGTCTAACAAATTCTCGGCTTGCCTTTGCCTTTTATACGACGGCTCCATTTGCTTTAGAGCCGTTTCGATACGCGGAAGTAGTTCCGTTTTAGATGCATTAGGTCCGTACTTGCCAAACGATCCGTTGTTGTTCTCGTCATGTGCATACTGGCGTGCGACTTCATCAAGAATTTCTTTGTGAGCTGTCTTTTCTTTCAAAGAATCGCGAATGCCACCCATTTCCTTCGACGTCTTTCTGTCGTACCATCGAGCTTGGTATTCGGACTGAAATGGAATTTGACAAATTAATTTTCATATCGTTTGGGTTGACTACAAAATTGTTAAAAGCTCAGAAATGGCGAACCAGTGTCCGGGTCGCGTTTAAGCTCAACATGCATACTTGAAACTCGTCTCACGGCACGTTTCAAACAAACTCTGGATATTTACTCATGTAGCGTATCGCTGGACGCTGAGTAGAAAGTCTAACTCACGCTCGTGAATTACATGTACATGTACGGCGTAAACGCAATTTCCACAACCTTGTTTTGTGTGCGTAATCGTTATGTCCAATGAGCAGGTGACAGGTCATGTGACATCTAAAAAAGTTTTACTACACCCGTAGATATAGGCCCTACACTTGTAAATGTACGCACGTATAAACGACGAGCGAAGAACGATGCTCATAACTAACACGCTAATGAATTTACGCTCGTAGCTGACTCTCGTCATTTACTCTCGAAAATTTTTCTCGTGATGTATACTCATAATTCATGCTTTTAAGTGCTACGCAGGCGTGAAAAGTGTTTTTACTAGGCTGGGCTGTTCGGGAAGAAGTGTCACCCTTATTATGCTTGTAGTTTACCTGCCTAAAGTTATGGGAGACACTTTCCAACCAGCGTCATGACTCGAGTTTAAGTTCGCAGAGTAGAGCCTGGGCTGCACCTCACCCGCCCAAACTTTGTCACAGCAATGCCACCAAGTTTTATTTTACATTATGGTTCAGTAATTCTCTTGTACTAAACCGTCAGGCTGAACAATAACGACTTATAAAGCGGCTATAAACTCACTGTGCGTTCCGTCCTACAAGAAAATTTTCGATTTAGACCGCTCACCGTTGACAATTTGGTCTCGGCCTGTCCCTCACTCACATAATGGGCTTGCAAAGAACTGGCAGTTCATTCATTTCTTGATGCCATTATCGGCGCATCAAGTGACAGGCCTGTTTGTTTGATGGAAGGAAGTTTATAGTGGCTATACTTTGGTTTAATTATAAGGATAGTTTCGTAAAACGAGCCCCAGGTTCATGATACACCTTCCCTTGCTTCTAATCATACTCCCGTCTCCCGATCGATATCGGCGACAAACAACAGCAGCAAAAACGCTTGCATAGACCATACGGGGGCATAGGCACAGGAAGCGGGTCCAGCGAACAGACTTGGGTCTCATCAGCCCAGCTATTTGACACAACCCAGGAAAACAAAGTGTCAAATGGTCCGCCTATTTTTCTAGACCTTGCATTTTCACAGAGACGCAAAATTCGGGAAACAACCGTCTACCCGACTGAACAAATGTGCTCCACTCCGATATAATATACGAGCGTAATTCTAGGTTGTGCTGATACGCTGCTGGCACTCTGACTTAGGCGTCAAAACATCTTCAAAGAAGTTTTAAACAAGAAACGATCCACTTGAACAAAGTGTTTATATTCTGAAAGATCTCTGTCATATATCTGAAAAAGGCATGGAGGTGGCTAAGATAGGAGAGACTATAGCCGCCAATGGGTTGAATCACTGTGCTGTATTTAGTAAACTCTAACGTTTAACCGGCGACAATGAAGAATGAATAAAATGTGCAAAATAGAACACTACACGGATTTATCATAGACAATATCAAAAATACGTCACATTTACTTGAATATGCTTTCCTTTTGCTTACATTTTCGAAAAAATCTGCAAGGTCAGTGAACCTTTCCTGGTTGTTGAACCACGTGACCTGCAGTTACCGCCCTAGTCGCCCAATGTGTACATTAATTACAGTATTAATATACAGTTCGATCTCGAGGTCCAACAACACGGTTCTCTAGCAATAGTTACCCCTAAGCAACACTGCATGGTAGGCTGAGTTATAATCATCGGGTTATCGAATTTTATAATCGGATCTGGCTTCATGAAAGCAAGCTTTGTGTAACTATACCGCCAACTTGCAATAAAGATCGTTGGACATTTTTGAAACTTGAGCCAGGATTCAATAGCTTAATTAGTCAAATTCTAGAAAAAAGGCCAGATTTTTAAAAAAACAATGTTGACGCTGACTAGTGTCAACCGAAGCTCGGCGTTTCTCATCTCGCACGGCAATTCAGAACTCGTTTTCATTCACAAAGGTTTATTCTAGAGACGTTACTCCTCCAATGTACTGCTTGTAGCGTCTTTATCTAACAAACAAGCAGGAGATTACCTTTGACTTTTTGCGCCGGCTTAGATTAGCGTAACACCGCCAGCGTCGTCCATTTTCATGATGGCGCCCAGCAACAAACAGCTGATGCAGTATTTGTCTCGAATTTGATGTTGCTGTTTTAAAGCTGCCGTCAAAGCTAATAACTTCAAGAAGTCAATCTTACACAAACATATTCGACGGCAAATTTATCCTGTTATGGCCTTTCAAAAAAGTCTTTACTCTATCATAGCCAATTAGTAAATGCCAACCATATCAGTGTACCACTAGAACATATTTAGTGTTAATTTTGAGGTATTACTGAGAACGTGCTTTAGATGAATTGTCCTTTTTTCTCCGTTGGGGTACATATGTACAAACACGGAAGGCGACAGAAACAATTTGGATGAAAGAACAGTTAAATTCCACTTTTTCCCCTTACCATTACACTACAACTGACATTGTCTAAACATGAAAAAATAAACTAGTTCCACACTGACGTCTAAGCCAAACAGTACATTCAATCGATGAATTTCACTGCAAAGCAATTTCCACCAGAATGACCCGGAATGGTCGATTATTTGCATGTTTTGTCCGGTATAACAGTAAGGCTATCCAGACAACATTACCTGCGCACTCATGAACATACACTGAGATAGCTACGCACTCATCGGTGAACATACAGGTGGGTACGCACTCATGAACACGGCTCACACAAGTCCGGAAAACATTGCACCGTTCTCACAAAACAGGCTTATGCACTCAAAAAGCACGGGTGCTAAACGCATACAACAAAACTCTCGTGCTTGATTCAGCGCGGAATACACGACAGGTGTTTGCCGTCAAGGATCCGTGATTTTAGTGGGTTCTTATCTTAGCGTTCATTTAGGACCAAGTAGTTCGAGGTTTTATCATCTACGCACTGAAGAAGCCTTTCTCTCAATGCAATTCCGTATTCTTGTTGTGAAGTAGATTTTCAATAGTCTACACATTGATTAAAGGTGAAATTGAGAAAGAAACAAGGAACAAAATCGCATTGTGTCTGATATACGCTGATAACTGGTGTAAACGTAAACTGTTAAAGATACTGAACCTGAGTTTGCGAATAATACAGCAGAGACACGAATCATGATCTTTGGTCCGACTGTGAAAAAAATCCCAAAGCCGTCTGTCCTTGCATTCTCTAATCATGGAATATTTAATCGACGTTCCCAGAAAAATTCGATATGCGATTACCGTTCGAGGATGAAAGGACACGTAGCTTTTGGTATTTTTTGTAACCAAATCAAAGACCAGGATTCATATCAATGTATAGTATACACAACATTCAGTACTAGTTAAAATTTTGTCGCTTCAACTCGCGTCTAGCAACTGTAAAGTGTAGGGACTTCAGGTATTCAGAACAGATTAGCGTTTTTAATGTTAGTTTCCTGCGGTTCGTTTTCTTAAACTTTAAGACGAGTTAGTGGCGTGTTTTGGTCGCAATACAAAATGAAGTGATGTGAATGCCGTACGCACAGTTCCACCCCGCTCCAAGTTTCTGATCGGACCACGTGGCATCAAGGAATATTTCCATACCACCACCGGCGTAAAAATCAGCATAATTTTAATGAAATGTTGAAAAGGTATTTCAGGATAATGAGAACCAGTTTCCGGTTGCAGGAAACAGTTCCAAATAGGGACTCAGCCAAGTTTCCTAAATATACTACGTATTTTTAAGCTTTAGAAAACCTTGCCTGTCCCTTTTCCTGTTGTTTGAGTCTCATAATTAAGTCAATTTTTAACTTTTGATACAAATCGCGAATGAAGTCTACGTTGAATTCTCAATATTACTGAAAATAATTAAGCAGGGATCTTTTCATGAAACTAAGTCCCTCAGTTATTTCGGCTGATTTAACAACTCGGTTTTACATAAGTCAAATAGAAGTTCAGATAGAAAAACACTAGATATGTGTGTAAAGAATGAAACAAATACGCAAAAGATTTAAGGTACTTAGTTGAGTCTGTATTTGGCAATGTTTCATGCAACCTGGCACAGAGGACTACCTACATCATGATGTACGAGAGCAAAGGTGAAGAACACATACATTTATGAATACATGAAAAGTTAAGGGAACCAAAACAGAATGATGGTCCTTCCCAGCGAAACATTGCAAGTTATCATTTCCCGGCGTCAGATTCCTCTCAGGCACTGCGGCCTCACACATACTAAAATACAAGTACAGTCGGAGCACATAGCCTTTACCTGTCGTTTGGTCGTTTCTAGAAGCCTCTCTTCTCCTCTGTTTTTGGCCAACGCTTCTTTTGTTTTCTGCTCGCCCATTCTCTCGATGGTCTTCGAACTAGACTCGAAACGAAAGCTCATTGTCTCGTCATCAAAGAGCAACTTCCGTCGTTTGTGTATGTTTACGTCAGATTCTGCCATATTATCTATTGCACATGTGCTGACATAAATTGACGTCTACGAGAAGAAAGTCAGAAACGCCGATGAACGCAGTTAGTTAATTCAGTTCATGCCAAAAGTTTTCCATTGCATGTCTCGTAACCATCGTAGAAATAATACCCGTAATAGCCTGAAAGTCGTTAACAACACGTACACGCACGACAACGACTTGTTCCAAAAAGTCGACAACAATCACAGTGATACCCTCACTAATCTGGAAAGCGAGAAGGGTAAACTAATGATAAAAGTAAATACACATTTATGTCCACGAATCCCCAATCAACGTTCCAAAGCCGTATTGAAGACCCTTTGTGCTCGTGTTTAATCAGAATAAACGTGTTTGTTTTGTTACTACGCAATCTAACAGAGCTTTCTATACACGGATTCTGTCGACTTTTTTCGGATGAACACGACTGGAACAACGTTGATTATCAAAGTATGTTTGTCGAACCTCCCAGTTGTTTTTGCAAGCGAGAACTCCTCTCAAAACCGATCTTTGTTGACCTTTGCGTCGTTTTTAAACCACCTCCTGGCTATTCAACATCAGAGAATGTATTCTCAATATCTTCTCAATCACAACATTTACTAGTCTATCAACACACAAACCTTTGAGCTAAATATATATCTCGCTGAATAGCGGACAATGTTTAGCCAATGAAAGCCTATGTCGGATCGGTGATGAGGCTTTTATCACATACATTTATGGTACTCCGTTATCATGATCTGCAGTCGACTGTGTAATTATCTTACGACACTAAGCCCCTTAAGGGCCACAACTTTTACAAAAACGACTCACCTGTACATGTGAAAGTAGTCAGGTGTTCTTTGGACCATCGGGTGTGGGGCATTTATTACGCCAGTATAGAAACGATGTAAAGTGTCTTTGCAATTAGATTCCTGTTACCATAATTATACACTCTGTACATGCTGACATTCGTGTTTCCACAGATTACTAGACACATTAAAGTTGAACTTTTAGCATGCTCAAAACATGTATTATTGGACAATACGTTGAATAATAAGAATAATAAAATTTTTCCCAGTGCTAGTTGTTCAAAGAAGTGAGATAACTTGCTTCAAAGTCATTTGGTCCGCACTCTGTTCGGAAGACATTGGTGTCGTTGCACGTGAAAATTCAGGGTGGAAAAAAATCCCGTGTATTTTCCAAACAATTTTGCATTAGAGCACGCATATGACGGAAATTTGAGTTCCACCCAATTTTGCTCGATTAATACCGTGAAAAAACATTCGTAGCGTTTGTGGTTTCTTGATGTAAAATCACTGTTGCTGGTGCACGCGTTATACTACTCTGACTGTGTAGTATCACTGTCTGCCAATAGGTGCGACATAACTTTTCGGTAGTCATGAATCCTTTGGGGACACGACGTTCGTTTGTGCAAATAATCCTGTATAGGTTTTCCTGAAATAATTCTGGGTTTTCAAAATACCGCGGCCGGTATCTGCGTACATGTGTAGTTGGTTGAGGCAATACGCAATGGAATTACAAAAATAACCTTTTTAACACAAATAAACTTTTCAACATCACCGCAATCATGCAACGTTGCGCAAGCGACGGCTGATTTATAATATTGAAGTCTCAATATTGCAGTAGGGGGAACCAGGCGACAGAGAGGCGTCACCCCAAAACGCAAACAATATTTATTGAACTGCTACGTTATCAGACTAAATCTTCGTCTTAACAGAGCAACATTCCGTTACAAATAGAGATAAAGTGAATGTACGGTACTCTTTATGAGATACTAGGTATTCTGGTGAGTCAATACAAACCCGATAAGCAATCTTCAGGTGATAAGCCCATGAGACCCGGGTATAGAACATCTCCACTTCGATTTTAATTTCAAGAGATAACATGCTTGGAATTAACCCGTAAAGGTAGAATTAAGAAGCTGTGATATGGATTCTACGCCTTGCCCAAAGATACATGTGTACTGATCCTAGCCCGGGCTTTACCAATACGTTTCTTTCGGTCACAGTGTCGTTTTAGTTATACAGAGCTAAATGATAGGATTTTCACTGATCTCATTTCCGCCGAGCACCTAATGTTTCAGTAATCAATTTAATTGAGCCTGTTAAAATCAGCGTCGTGTTTATACCCGTGCATGCATTGACATGCACGTTCGTGCCTATTATGTCGCCGAGCATTCTAGGCCTACATGAATGTCGCTCGGTCAGTTACTTTATCTATGTTCAGTTGAGAGTACGGTTTTGTTCCGAAGGTATGAACGTAACGGAATAAAGACTGTCAATGAAAAGTGGCGTGCGTTTAATCTATTCTGTACATCCGGAAACTTGCTCCCGAAGTACAGCCACTAAGTGAATGTGCAAAAACTTGGAGACAAAACAGGGAGCATATTTAAGAGCACGTGGAAAGGGTTGATTTCTTCGCTAAAATAGACTTTGATTTACATATTGATTGAAAATGTTAGATGAACATCACTAGAACGTTCCTTTTAAAAACAAGTGCATGGACATGACGAAGGACACCTGTCGGCGCCTCGAAGCACAAATTAGCTAAAGCCGTGCAGTTATACATGTATGTGTGAACCATTTGGTGAATTTTTGGCTCAGTCGAAAATGGCTGGGGCCTGGCCGAGTTATAATTCATTTTTCTTTCACAGGTGGTGTAAACGTTTCAGTTGGTCACGTCTCTATACTTGAAATATCACCTACGATCCCCGATTTCACCTGACCCCTGGACAATAAGATAGCCAAACAAATACCCAAGTCCGCGCTCATGTTCTATACTTGACAAGCGCCGCAAATCCATGGCCCATCAGTCGTGATGCAATGCGAGCACCAACTCGATGCAATCCCTAATATCATATTCACGTACACTGAGTAAGACACAGTTCCAAAACCACCACTCTGTATCGCAAACGATATTGGAAACTCCTCTGATAAATAAAAATATCACAGTTCGGGTTGCGTTCCTTAGAGTATTTTTTGCGAGAAAATCGAGATTGTGTTCGAGAGATATCGCCTTCTTTCGTCCCTCACCCTACTGCATTGCACGTTGAATATGGGAACGAGATCCCCACACGAATTATTACCGGAGCAAGTGACCACGAGACCGTCACACGAATTACGACCGGAACAAGTAACCACAATAGCTTTTCTCGTGATTGTTTTAGGTATATGGAATGCAGCCTTGATTCGTGCGTTATTGCAAATGCTGAATTTCGAAATACCCGTCTCATATTGAAATTCACTATCCCGCCAGACTGCGCTAGCTATTTGGTGGACAAGCGTTCAGCGCCACCTATAGATCCCTTGTGCCTGTAATGTTGCCAAAGGAGATTTCAACCTACTGACATAAACAGTGTTTTAACGCCTATCCTATTATCATAATGCAGGAAAATTTTCACTGCTGTGCGGTAGGTTATATTAATGAAATACGGAAAAAGGCAAACCTTTTGAAATATCAATGGATGAACAAGGACATCACGTCCCATATATTTCCCACTGTGAAGGAGAATCCGCGACTAAGCAGGCCAGTAGCCGGGGGGGGGGGGTNGGTTCGGGGGGTTCGATGGAACCCCCTCACCGCGGAAAAGGTCCAGCCTCAGCATATCCGTTACGCATAGGATATAGATGAACAACAATAGCAACAGAGTTGTTGTTGTTGTTACTGGTACTACAAAATCAAATAATAATAGAGTTGCTAATAATTTCAAAATTGGTTCGGAATCCATTGAAGCGCTTTACGTAATCACGTGGGCTGTACCCAGCCAACTTCGCCAAGTGGCCATGTATCTGCGTACCAGATGACAGGTTGGTGCACTGAAGAAAGTGGAGAGCTAAAGCCCCACCTGCCCCACTGTGGTGCACCGCTTAGAGACCATGGGCGTGGCAGCACAAGTGAAAAAAGTGGGAGGCTATAGCCCCCCAGCCCCCTATGGTGGGCTCCCATGCATTGTACTTGTGTCTATTTAGTAACCATTAAAGGGTGTACAAAAATTAGCAGTTCTTAAATTATTGATTGCATTGTTTGCAAATGAGCTCAGTTCCAATCATAAACAACCGCGATTCTTGAATGTAAACAATTCATTTTCAAAACGGGGACAACATTGGGGGTACTGAGGTATTTCATTTCAGGGTTGGGACATTTTACGGGCAGCTTTAAATTTGGGAAGACTGAATTTCACACTCTCACGTGGTGAAGACTGGCATGGACAGGGTAACCTACTACATTATTTTAGTTGCGATCCGGCCACGCGCGTATCTGACTAAATGTTTCCTTATTCACAAGAAATGCTTTGGAGCCCACATTCACATTGGAAACAAACCCAGTTAAAATTTATTAATATCCGGACTCTCATCATTTCTAGGTACGCCACTTTGTCTAAACTGAATCGAGTAGGCCAGACAAAAAATTCTTCAAGTCATTCTCTGACTAAATGTTTCCGTGCGAGTATGTGATGGAGTATAATAACTTATTTTTAAAAGCACGCACGACTCGAAAGTTTGGCAAAGGGTAACGCTCAGTAATCCAGCGAGAGAACATCACATCCGAACTTGGGTCCCGTTTTTGCGTTTAACCTTCATGACATCCTCGTGATTTCTTGGATAAGGCCTACTAATTTCATCTTAACTCAGGAAAATGAAGCCGCCAAGGGTCATCGCTGTGTACACTGATTTCACGTCTGCCGGGTTTAGCTGCCTAAGAGATTTACAGAACAAATGGCGGACGTTTGCAAAATATGATCGAAAGGTGCACCGTTTAAGAAATTTGAACCACCCCTCGAGCAATGTTGGCTACGGGCTTGCTAAGCTAGAGTGGTATCAAAAACCTAAAATGAATTATTGAACTTACACTAATCAAAAACTGAGGCTGACAGTGTAATTTATTCCTCTTGCTTCAACAAGGCCATTCCCAAGTTTGTGTATTTGCCTTGACAACCATTTCTGGATTTCCAAAAATGTCCTACTGATTACGTTAACGGGTAAAACAATTAGTGTTTGCAGTAGGCTGTTTACATTCTTTGGTGTGTGTGACGTGTGCAGCTTCCTTTTCTAATTCCATACCTAGTTAAGATGGCAACTAATTGGGAACTACCGTTAATGTTTTAGTGAGGGCCACTAAAATGATTTGATCACGGTTACCTGAGCCTTCTAACACGACCTCCACGATCAAGCCTCAAATTGGCGATCTTTATCGTGAACATACTTGGCTGCCAAGGAAACGATACCCACTATTTACCTTAGCAACATCTCTAAATTTCAACAACGAGTCAACCCACGTGTTTCGTGAGCATCTTTGCGTTCCTGTTTCACTAAGGCGGTAAAACGCAATGTGTCTCCTGCAAATTATTAACATCTTTTAATTATTGATGAACCTAAAATTAGGATATGAATGGAAATGGTTTCTTAAATACCGCCCGGTATATCCAAACTGCTACATGTATTTTCTACGATCAGTTCACATTTACCGAATAAAACTATTGAATGAGGATTGACTATTTTTAAGATTTCGCACCGTTATGTCGGATTTCATGTATTAAATCTCTCAAGGGTTTAAGTACATATTAATGGCATTAAAATATGCTATTCAAATCACAAATCAAATTTCTTTGGCTCCCGCGGTGTGTATTCAATATTCACTGTTCGGCCAATCTAGGCACTAAATAACATANTGGATTTCCAAAAATGTCCTACTGATTACGTTAACGGGTAAAACAATTAGTGTTTGCAGTAGGCTGTTTACATTCTTTGGTGTGTGTGACGTGTGCAGCTTCCTTTTCTAATTCCATACCTAGTTAAGATGGCAACTAATTGGGAACTACCGTTAATGTTTTAGTGAGGGCCACTAAAATGATTTGATCACGGTTACCTGAGCCTTCTAACACGACCTCCACGATCAAGCCTCAAATTGGCGATCTTTATCGTGAACATACTTGGCTGCCAAGGAAACGATACCCACTATTTACCTTAGCAACATCTCTAAATTTCAACAACGAGTCAACCCACGTGTTTTGTGAGCATCTTTGCGTTCCTGTTTCACTAAGGCGGTAAAACGCAATGTGTCTCCTGCAAATTATTAACATCTTTTAATTATTGATGAACCTAAAAAATAGGATATGAATGGAAATGGTTTCTTAAATACCGCCCGGTATATCCAAACTGCTACATGTATTTTCTACGATCAGTTCACATTTACCGAATAAAACTATTGAATGAGGATTGACTATTTTTAAGATTTCGCACCGTTATGTCGGATTCCATGTATTAAATCTCTCAAGGGTTTAAGTACATTTTAATG
The DNA here is from genome assembly GCA_002633005.1 of Phoronis australis. NCBI lineage: Eukaryota > Metazoa > Phoronida > Phoronidae > Phoronis > Phoronis australis. Next base: position 808,782 of record NMRA01000070.1, on the reverse strand, counting down.
GCATTAAAATATGCTATTCAAATCACAAATCAAATTTCTTTGGCTCCCGAGGTGTGTATTCAATATTCACTGTTCGGCCAATCTAGGCACTAAATAACATATGCCGCTTTCATCGTATTCTTTCAATGGCCAACTGGCATGTATGAAGAACGAGTATCAGCATTGATATTACGTAGACAGATTTTTTAGCAAAATACAGTGGCGGATTTAGGGAGAGGGTCAAGGGGGCCATGCCTCCCCCCCCCCTAAAATTCTCACAGATTTCAATTGGCAGTTCGGGGTGCGAATTGCTGACTGGCACATGCACGCACCTAGGGGGCTCGGGGGGGGCCGAATGCACAATGCGAAACCTGGAACAAAGCCCGTTTCCGTTTTTTTAAGTAAAAGGGTCCACAAACCCAAAAGTTCAAGACCCCCTACATCCCTACATTTTAGGCTTGGTGCGCGCATGTGGCGAAATTCTGGTTATTCTTGTGCCCTGGGTCCTCCTAACTCAAAATCGTGGATCCGCCCCTGAGATATAATGTTCGCTGACCATCCACGATGAAACAATATACTGTTTAGTAATTTTGAGTAAACCAATATCCGTCAAACATATTGTGTATGCAATGTAATTCTTTCCATTGGAACTTTTGAGCACCGAATTGTTTGGCCAGAATAATTAAAGTGTCCTGAACGAGGCCAACACAGTGAGTACAAAGTAGGCCCTATCTTTTTTCTTTTATTGTTTTACTTTCTGTTAGACAACAGTCTTTGATCAAGACAAGGATTTCTCAACATATCTCAAGCTACCAATCTTTTTACTCCACGGTCTGCCCGCCGGTTGTTCGCATAACAGCTCAACGAGCTGTAATACTTTCCCCATCAACTGCAACCAATTACAAATTTGCATGTTTTTCTGAGCAGTCACGTCGGTCAAAAATAAACAACCAGTAACACCGACGTGTGATATTCTTGGTGTCTATTTTTGCCATAAACCCACTTGTTGGTGACATTAAATATCGTGACACAGGTCATGTTGGTCGCCGTACGTTGCTATGGCTGCAAGCGACGTAAGCAGATATCACAGTCGTTTTGTGCCTTATTTCCGGTATTAGAGACCGGTGAACAGCACCAAAACCAGGCTGATTACGATACTAGATTTGAAATCGTATTTCAACATTTCCTAACTGTTATCCAAAATGGAACAGCCATCAAATAAAAGCATTTACCGTCAACTGCATAAATATTTGTCTCAGAAACTAATATAAAAATTAGATTAATAAGAAACAACCCGAAACATTGACATAGACATTTAAATCAGATTATAAATTTGTGCCGTAACAATCCGTCCAAATGACTTCTGAGTTGTTAACCAGGTTCTAGTGCTACCGGCAGAGACTGAGTGAGAGAGACAAAACCACACCGGCCTTCGACAGAATTGTGACCAATTGTATTATTGCCATTTATCGTGTAATACCAAGACTAACCTCTTTGACTTGATTGCCGTGTTTACTTCTTTGTCCAAAGGGTCCGCAAGATGTCACTGGATGACCCAGTTCCTTGTGTAGAGCCTCGTCGACAAATGTGTATTTGGCCAACTTAGCATCTACAAACCCAAAGATTTGAACCCCCTTAAAAGTGCTAATTGTCTGAAAATAGAAAGCTTATAGAAATCGATTTTTGACCTGATATAAGTTGACCATGAATTGAGTCACGTTGTCATGTTTTAGAAAAAATAGAATGATAAAAATACGTTCATAGCAAAACATGGTCAAATTTCGTCTGATGTCAAAGTAAACGTTCAATATGAAATCTCAAAAACACTGAACAGTTTTCTAAATTCTGTTTCATGCAACGTTTGAGTTGTTTTTTTTTTTTTGTAAAAATAAATGAATTTCTATTTTTGTAAGCCCTCGCACTGTGAAACATTTTAAGAACAATTCCCAAATACTCTTTGGAAAACAATGCATCAAGGCATAGCATTTGAAAAATTTATATGAAGCCCAAAATCATTGCTGAGAAATGATGCTCCGACTTTTTGATTCCTACTCGACGATATAAGAAGACAGCAGTAAAGTAAATATCTGAAACTCGCCAGAGTGCGCTGAGTCGGCCGAACTCATTCCGTGCAAGAGTGTGGCGAGTAAACGGTACGTGTTGGTCACAAAAAAAACTCTTTAAAGGGTTTAATTCTGTGGCATGGTGAAAAATTTCCTCGCTGAGACTGTTTTGTAATATCTTAGACCAAGAAAGAAGCTACGTATGTGCTCCTGAGGGCTGAAGGACAAGCTCTTTTATCAAATGAATGATCTTCGTCCAGGGAACTAGTAACATGTTTTGACAACCTTGACACACTAACACGATTTCATAGCTGGCATTCAAGTTTGCTTTTGCATTCTGCCCTGCAAGTACATCAAGTAGGACAAACACGAAATTAATATATTATTGTACTCTGCCATATTTCGTGAAACTGAGTAGTTTCCATAGGGGACAACATACATGTATCAGTTTAGCCGTATAACCCGGTAAATGTCAAAGTTTAAAACTGTATTTCATCCTGGCTAAAAACGGAAATCGAATTAGACCACATCCCCATATAATCGGTCTCCTAATACTCCTTACCGTGACCAAACCGTGACAGGATTCTAGTTCTGTTCTGCCAACCAGAGCTCAGTCGAAACCAATAGCGACTCACGAAATACTCATTCAAAGACGTCGATATTGGCCAACCCTACTAAAATTTGCGAATTTGAAAATGACACACGAACGTATTGTCAGTAAACCGTATAATTAGATTTTTGTTTTTACCCGATTAAACAGGACGAATGTCATAATCTGGTGCAAAGCCTGGAACATTTTGTTCCATGCATACATGTATTTGCTCTTTCAAAGTGACGTCATCGCAGGCTCATGACATCATTAGCTTGAATTGACATTAGTTCCACTAAAACACGCGCGAGGGGTTCCCCCGTCACCCACAGTGCTTGGACGACCCGCCGTGACAAATCAGTTAAAGTACCTGCGGGTTTGTTTCTGAAGCAATAATTAACGAACCGACTAATCTCGCCCGAAAATCTTTTCCAATAACACTAACGAACAAGATCAGATCGATCTATAACTTTAAATGGCCTCGATCGAGTTTGACCTCGACTGTAGCTTTTGGGTCCAAACCATCTGTTATCAAAAAATGATCTTTCTGTGATATCATATTGCAGTCGGACCGACGACCTTCAGCGGGCAAAGCTGGATATGCCTGAAGACTTTTTATAGCAGCATGTTGGACTCAGTACTAAATTTTATTTCATTTTTTCCAGTTAGCGCCCTAGTACAGAGTAAACATTCTGTGATCTACATGTATGCTCTTATCCACACATCATTTCAGTTCTTTGCTGGGTTTCACAGGCGTCTGACAAATCTAGGACGACCATGGGTTTACCCCCAGTCAAGATCAGTATCAGTAAATCACATTATGTCTTATTGGAATCATGACATGGGCGGCGCACCATAGGGGGCAATACCCCCCTCCCCCACTTATTCCAGTGCTGCGCCGCCCATGCATGAGCTCCATAATTCGAACTAGGACAGGCTCATCCTCAATCAACAACATTATTTGCAATTCAGGCACAAAATGAACCATTAGCATATCAACGATCGCACAAGTGATTTGAACTTTACAATTTAGACAGCTAATGTCCACAAGGTTATCTTTCAAATAAACATGGTTGACACTTTTCAATATGTCAAGAGTAACCAAAATTATCTTGCCTTTATGTTATGGTCGCTAGCGGAGTGGACGGCAGGCTCAGTCTATACTGTATCCTCTGTCGTCTTCGTATTGCTGCTGGACGGTTATCATACGTGTCAAACAATGTGATTTTTACGTATTTGGTCTAGCATTTTTGTCAGTTTCAGGCAGTGGGACTAATTATTTAAAATGATGCGCTTCTTCCTGAAGTGCTGCAGTTTTCCATTGGGAATATCTACATCAAACATGGTCTCGGTCTGCGAGACGATTCTCTTGTAGAAAAAGTTTGTTAGAGGAATTCAGGAAAATTTGGGGGAGTAGGCAAAAATTGTGACAATTGGGAAAAATGGTAAACGAGTGGTGTGCTCATGCGACCTTGCAATTGCATAGACATGTAGTAGGCCAGTCTAGCGCTACGCTTTGCTATTTTTTCAAATATGTACTGTAGTAGGTCTAAAAGTATACACGTGACCCAATTATTGAGAGTGTTACACAAATGGTCGCTCTTTCCCCGAAGACTCAACTATGCCAATTCGATTCCAAAATAATGACAATGTAAGGATACTGCGTGTGCAAAGTTTCCCAGCCAATGCGACGATCATTGAACTTTATTAAATTTTAAATGTCTTCTGTCACGACTATTAAACAAGCATTCCGTTCCAGTCAAACTTTTCCCAAACAAAAAGGCACCACGTGAATTAACGTAGAGTTTGGTTGTTCAGTTACAACGAAAACATTTGGACGTAAGCACATTAGATTTCGTCACATACAATACAAGCAATGATTCGTACCCTGCCCGGGGATTATTGTGCCACCAGTCCCCCCCCCCCCGCCCCCTGGTTGCCACGTTTTACACCTTCGGTGTGTTGCTCCTGGCAACTTTTTCAAGAATTTAGGTCTTGAAATAGATGAAATCTATTGTATAAATCTGGTAACAAGACAATGCCAGGAATCAATCAAAAAATAATACTCCCTACTTCACAAATCGGCGCTTGCCGTGTAATTCGTTAAAAGCGTAGATCACTCTTGCCCATTTAGACTTTGAAAGGAGTTTTCAAATTTTCCTCCAAACGCTTTGGTTGTCGAGGGTTAAAAAACATTATTTTGTTTCAGAGAACTCTAGTGGGTGAGAAAGTCGTTTTTAATATTTGTTATTAGGCCAAACCAGTCTTGGTATCTTTTTAAGGTTGAGCCGACCGAAGCCAATTGGACCTGGTAAAAAATGCAAACATGCCAATATTTTTTTACTGAAACATCACCTCCACGATAAAATGCCATGGATTTCTTTGTGCGAGTGTATTTTAATGAAATTCCATTCGGGAAAGACTACTAGTGAAAGGGGCAAGTGTCAATCTATTAGATTTCGAAATTATTTTTGTCACTTACTGTCATTCAAAACAATGAAAAGTCGTTTACAATCATCCAGACGTGCTCACGCTCCAATTCACGTGTCTGCTGGGTGAATAGACGGCGGTGATATATGCTCTCAGACTGTTGTGGTTCCCAATTCCTACTCGATACTGAGAACGAGGTTGCAAAAAATGCTGTCTGAGTGCTGTCTGGTTGACTTTCGGTAGTCAACTTTTTACGAAATCAACAGAAACTTGACGAGGCCAAATACTCTTCAACTTCCAGACTTTGTTCGGAAAACGCATTTGTCGGATTATAACTAAATTTAGTGGTATGATGATCGCTGCTAGTAGAATACTTGATATCATTTTAACCCAGCGTTTCACACCACACGAAGGTGCGTGCCGAATATTTTGTTTCATTTTTGGGAAAGTAATAAAATATCTACTCGTGAAATATGGCTACTTAATATTTCTTGTATTCTATTGTTACACTGCGGTCAGAATGGAACTCAAAATAGTAGGCGTTGGTCTAAACAATTTTCATCGAAATCAAACTAACATATTGTAATACTTAGACTTTTGAGTAATGTTTTAGCTTTGACATTTCCGTTGAGTATATGTAGACTTATGCAGTTTCAGTTATGATCAACATACATGTTGCGCGAAACTTTCACCCAAACGGCACACTATTGTAACTCGATATCGGACTTGCTCCTTTTTTCAGCGCTAGGATCTCTGATTGTTTTGGTTGTTCTCCGGCCAGCCACCGGTGTCAGTTGGGGCTATGGCCTGGGTTTGCATGTTGCTAGTTTCTCGTATAATATCGATCGGCATGTGAATGTTATTCGCTGAAAACTATTCTTTAATTAAGGAATCCTTTCTGAAGCTCTGTACGTGTGTTATTCTATAGATTCTGATTTCTTAAAGACTATTTTATTGACGGTTGAAACCATAGATACGTCGGTTTGTCCACTGCCGGTGGTTGAAATGGAGTGCCTCGCTTTCGTGTGCAGGGTATTAGCAGAGACCGTAGAGAGTTAGCGTCTTTGGTATTAGCTTTGTTGCACTTGCTCCAGCTGTACGCAGAAAGATACTAAATGGAAAGTCCAATGAAGTGTTTTCTGTTACCGAGCAAAATAATAGTTCCACTACCGAAACACGGCATGAGCAAAGTGCAGTTTGTGCTCAGTCGCGATGTGTTTCGTTTCTGTCAGGCAAGCGGGACCAGTGGCGGATTCAGAGGGGGCCATGCCCCCCACCCCTAAAACTCTCCCAGATTCCATTTGGTAGTTCGGAGGTGCGAATGTCTGACTGGTAAATTCTTGACTGATACACTGCCCTGACCCCCCTAACTAAAAATCCTGGATCCGTCCATGGGGACGTTGATCTAACAGGTGCACGTGTCTCGTAGATAACTGGATTCGGAAACTGGTATGGTATCCGCATCAAGGGGTCTAGAATACTAAGAAATGTAGTATTTTTCCAGTGTTGCTACATGTGTGTATATCACCAGGACGCAAAATTCGACTGCTCATTTAAAATATTTTTCATTAAAATCAACCGAAGAGTTATGCGCCTTTCTTAAAAATGAAAATTTAACTTAAAAGGTATTAATTTAATAATAATTACACTTAAATATATAAAAATGTTTCAGAAAAATCCATTTAATAGTTGACGCAAAACCTGTTTTTTTATTTACGAGTAATGGATGGAGGCCACCAAATAAGGTTTGAACCTTAATCTCTTGGATTAAACCCCGACATCATTTCGTCTTCTTGGATTCAAAACCTTGCGCAATACGTAAATCGAGTCAGATTTTCAACACCACACTTGATGCAAGTGTGTAATTATTTTGCACAATGTCGTCCTGAGTGTAACAAATCACACAAGCATTGGCATCATTATGGTTGGAGAGCTATTTTCTAGAGAACAACGAGNTGCACTTAAATACATAAAAATGTTTCAGAAAAATACATTTAATAGTTGACGCAAAACCTGTTTTTTTTATTTACGAGTTATGGATGGAGGCCACCAAATAAGGTTTGAAAGTCCAATTGAAGTGTTTTCTGTTACCGAGCAAAATAATAGTTCCACTACCGAAACACGGCATGAGCAAAGTGCAGTTTGTGCTCATCGCGATGTGTTTCGTTTCTGTCAGGCAGGCGGGACCAGTGGCGGATTTAGAGGGGGCCATGCCCCCCACCCCTAAAACTCTCCCAGATTCCATTTGGTAGTTCGGAGGTGCGAATGTCTGACTGGTAAATTCTAATCTCTTGGATTAAACCCCGACATCATTTCGTCTTCTTGGATTCAAAATCTTGCGCAATACGTAAATCGAGTCAGATTTTCAACACTACACTTGATGCAAGTGTGTAATTATTTTGCTCAATGTCGTCCTGAGTGCAACAAATCACACAAGCATTGGCATCATCATGGTTGGAGAGCTATTTTCTAGAGAACAACGAGCACTCTTACTTCATCAATACTGGCAGACTAGTATAAGGCCACTGGTGCAAACCATCCTAGTGTTTAGGCTGACGCATCCAAATTGTCAAGCATCAAGTACAAATTAAAATTATTCGTCGTAACGTTAGGGCTTTTTCATAGAGAACACGACATCGGAGAAACGCGAGGATTTAAACGCTATCCCAAGCGACCTGTTTGGCGTACACTGGGCGCGGGCGATGAGTGAAATAGGGATTATAAAGCAGTCGTGATGAAAACGACAATCGTCTCCACTAATTTTATTTCTGCCCAATTACAGATGAATCGAACTTCTTTGCGTGTTTCAGTTCAGAGGGGAGAAATGAACAACACAGCTTCATAGGTAACCATTCTAAAATTCCTAAATTTGCGAGATGTTTTTTTTTTCAATGCTCAGAAATTACTAAACAAGAATTCAAATATTCCTTTAGCCGTGCTACTGAATACGCAAGAGCCCAGTTACAACCGGTCAGCATTCAAGAGTGGCATTAATAGAAACGACCTTCATCACTGATATCACCAATCCAACCCGGATATATGCAAAATTGTGCGAATCAATCCATTGATAACGCATTTGTTGATTAGTCATTCTATTAAACTCTGGCTCAACAAGGCACGATATATGCAGCTATATGCATATCAATAAGTTCTTGGACGCAACAAATTGTCCAGGAAAATATCGTCGCTTTTTAACAACAGGGTCATTCTTGGCAGCACATAGGCCTTGAGCAGGTGTAATTCGGTGCGGCTTCATCAGCATTCATTAAAACAGCAACATGAAAACGCAGGTGATGGAATACATGTAGGTAAACAAGGGAAATGCCACACAGTTCAATCTAAGGTGCATTAACCGGAAACATTGCCGAAGCTATTACACAAAATGCTTTTAAACAGTCCGAAAATACTTTACAGGGCTCAATTTTCGCAGTTTCTAGGATATAAAATCTCGCGAATCCTCATGCGGCTGTTGAATTCACGAAAGAAGTCGTTATTGATGGGTTTACTAAATCCTCGTGCATCGTGTTTGTCCATATCACGAAGAAGACATTTAAAACTGTCCCGATAGTTGATCTCTTGAGCATAGTTTGTGCACGGGTGTGATTCACGTCCAAAACTGTGTTGCACTGTTCCAAGTGGATTCTCGATCAAAACGTCCACGCATTTGGTGACATAAGGAACATGAACATCGGGCAAAAACCCAAACCTTTTGCTGCGAGAAACTTTTGCGATGGTACAACTCTCGTGTTTGCCAGCTGTCGCAGAGGTACTAGCCGAGGAAATACCACCACGTTGATGGAACCCCAAAAAAGACGCCATGGTTCCTTCTGCGGAATGAATTAGAGTTTACGGGTTACACGAAATGTAAAGCACGTCGAAGCATCCAAAATCGATCCACTGTGTAGTCGGCCCGTTTCCTTGAAGTTGTTGCTGTTAGAGACTATTCGCTGGCTCTGCCACACTTTTGACGCTGCCGCAGACAGAATTGGTGTTTTGTCGACCAGTCGAGCGCAAACAGTGAGCTACCTGTATCCTCAGATGCCTTCTTGGTAACAAGTCAATTACATGCAATTATGCTGTATAACTAATTAAGGCGCCCGCGTACTTCCCTCGTATGTAAACACTCAACGACTCCGACCTGTTGACGAATATTTCTCGAGTGTGTACGCGAGGCTATAATCAACCAACGACAACACTGCCACCACAACACATTGTAGGTAAACATTCCACAGTTACGTAACTGCACACGAAGCTAGCTGTGCGCATGCGACGAAGCCGTTGATCTGTTGTGCGGTTGTTGCAGTTTTGTGCGCTCAAAGTAGTCACGTATTACCATGTATGTTAAAGTTGACTCTCTCATCTGGTGACTTTCATCACGCCCATTTGCACTGAGGTGAACTCTAGAAAATGACCTTTTCCACGATTCCACCGTAATCGTACTGTCAATTAGCTATCCGCTGTGAATTTAAGGTGAACTTAGTCCAAACCAGGTAGCTAGGCCGTTTAGATTAGGTCGAATACAGAACAATTGCAGAATGTTTACCGCAACCTTGTCACTGACCTGAGCTATTTCCCAGTCGCTTGATGTTGATTGGTCTCAGGAAAACATAACAACAAAAATGAGTCTACCAAAACCACAAGAGCCCGGATTATGTACGGCTGCGGTCAAATTTCCACTAACTCGGCGCGCACGAGGTAGTGTTTACTAAACAAATCGCACGTAGTCCTCCATGGGGTTAACGCGACTGCATTCGCTGACGGGCGTCGGTATCAATATTGCTGAGAGGTCGGGAACTAATATTGGAGACAAAAGGTCACCAGACGACAAGTCTGTGGCCAAGTAGCCATTCAGTGACCCTTCAAACAAAGCTTTAGCGACAGCGTTGATGAGAAACGCCTGAGCGCTTTTAATCAGGTTCAGTTGTCACGGCTTTTGCATGTATACTTTTTAAAGACGTTGCCCAAAACGTGTGCATTGTCACAGCAACAATGAGCTAATGATTACCCTATCGAATTACATTATAATTTAAGACTGCCTCTGAACAACTTTCGAGGAAATAACATAGGCCTTGAACATACAAAACCAGTATACTGGCAACTAGGGCCTACACGACGAGTCATGATACTGTAAATGCAGGCGTTTCGTACTTGAACTGCATGTACCGCGGTCGACAAATTGATTTCAGTAAGGAGGCCTTCTAAAGGTTATTGACCGCTAATAAGAAGGTCCCCTGTACAAGATAAACAAATGGAAATGCAAAAATCAGTAGGAATACTTAAGAAAACAATGAATTTGTGCTGAAAACGACCGACAAACCAGGAACCAAGAAGTAAACTGACACAGCTCAGGAGATTTTGAGGAATAAAATTAGATACTGTTACATATGAAGCAATTGGAAATATGACAAACTGGATCGTAGTTGCTAATAATAAAATTGGTTAAGAACCTTGAGAATGCTTGCAAAGAATGCGTTTTTATTATATTTAGAGCAGAGACTGGTATTTCGTTGTTGTTTATAAGTCGAGGAATCTGAAATCTAATACAGGCTCTTGATGACAATTTGTTGGACGGAGGAATTAAAATTTTGGGTTGTATTGTCGGTATAGTAGCTGAGTATTGATTCAGGTATGTAGGAGTTTTAATGTGTCTGGTTGGCTTATATTGGATGGGTTTACTAAAGAAGTTGTTAGTGTAAAAATACTTAGGAAGCTGATTATTGAGGAATTTGTAGTAAAATTTTGCAGTTGAGATTTTAAAGATGTCTTGAACTAGAGGGAGGCGAAGTTCCTTACATATGGGCAGAGAGTGAGCATTATAACTGGAATTTGATATATTCCTAAGGATTCTTTTCTGGGCTGTCTGAAGTTTCTTAGTGTTGCCAAAACCCCAAGTTGCAATGCCATAGTTTAAATGTGGAAGGACAAGTGAATTATATATCAACTTGAGAGCTGGAAGAGGAAGATAAGATTTCAATTTGTATAAGAGTCCACCGAGATTGTTAAGTTTGTTTGAGATGAGGTTAATGTGGGGGGACCATGAGAGGTTTTTGTCAACAGTAATACCAAGGAAAGGAAAACTGTTCACATGATATATTGTTTTGCTATTTATATAGATGGTGGGAATAATGCATTTTTCAATTTTCTTTTGGGGGTAGTGGAAGATCATTAATTTACTTTTTGATGTGTTAATTGAAAGTTTGTTCACAGAAAACCAGTCTGAAATAGATTTAAGGTTGTTGTTGATGGTGGTTGATTGCTGTAAAGTGTGTTGGGAAGATTCAGTCAGTTTGTAAGGTGTGACGAGGCAAGTGTCGTCAGCATAAAGAAGTGTGTCCATGGGAGAAGAAAACGAAAGATCATTTATGTAAACTAGGAAGAGAAATGGGCCAACGACAGAGCCTTGGGGAACTCCGGTAGATATTGGTAACCAACTGGAAGTTGTATCACTTAGTGAAACATATTGGGTGCGGTTTGAGATGTTAACTTTTAAACAGTGTATATTCAACTCCAGTAATACCATAGTGATTTATCTTTTGCAAGAGTATTTGGTGGTCTATTGTGTCGAAAGCTTGCGAGAGATCTAGAAAGATGACGAGGGGATTCATGTCATTATCAACTTGAGATGGGAACAAATGCGGTCTAAAAGTTCAAGCGAAGCAAGTTCTGTAGAGTGACATTTCCTGAAACCATATTGATGTTTGTTAAGTATATCATTTTCATTTAGGAAAGTTGAAAGTTGATTATGGATAATTTTTTCTATAATTTTTGAGATTGTTGGAAGAATAGAAATGGGTCTATAATTGCCCGGGTGCTCTGGGTCCAAACCAAGTTGTTTAAAAACTGGGATCACCTTAGCAATGTTTAGAGCATCAGGAAATATACCAGTGTGCAAGCACTGGTTGATGATGGTCGTGAGAGGTTCAATTATAAAAGGACTGCTTATTTTGATAATTTTAGATGATAAATTGTCATGACCAGTGCTATTTTTTGCGTCCATGTCTCTTATAATATCTAGTACATGTTTATTACTAATTGGTTTGAAAGAGAACTTAAATTTGTTTGGCGTGGGAAGATAGTCTTTGAAATTCTTGTTTTTTATCATAGTTATTGATTCAGAAAGGGATGGGCCGATTTGGGTAAAGTAGGTGTTGAATAAACTTGCCATTTCGGGTAGGGCACTGGTTTTAGTGTTATCTAAACGTAAGAGACATTCTGACGTGTCATTTTTTGTTCGAACGCCGTTGTTCATAACTGTCTTTATTGTATCCCATGTTTTATTTGTGTCAGACTTCCCTTTTTCGAATGTGTCATAATAGTAAGATTGCTTGGCGGAATCAATAGTTTTTTTGAGAATCTTGTTGTATACTTTAAGATTGTTGTGGCATGTAGCGTAGGATTGTGTGTTGCGAAGGGTCGACAAACAGTATTTTACAGGGAATTGTTAAGGAGGCCTGGAACGCGAAAAATAAACTAAATTGCATTGTTCAAAGTGAGTCCCTGCCACTCAAATTATATGGAAAATGTGACCTTTGACCTTTGACGTAAAAAACGATGGCGCGACTTCAGGCAACGGTCAGTCCTTTTTGTCAGTCAGCTGCTTGCGCGAATTACTGTGAGCGGCGCATGCACTCATTTTTCATAAGTAGGAGGGGCGGAGATTAGAAACTCTACGGTGACTCCATAGTTTTTCCTAAGTGCGTACATTAAAGATCGCGATTTTTTCTGGAAATTCCCTCACAGAGGAAAGAGAATGATTCTGTACTAGACGTAGCAAGATGACATTAACGGTGTAATAAGAACGTCTTGTCCGCAAGTAGTGATAATGGGCGGCGCATCACAGGGTGCTGCGGGGCTATAGCCCTCCACTTTTTTTCAGTGCTGCGCCGCCCCTCCATGGTCTATAGGCGGCGCACTTTTTTGTGCTGCGACGCCAAAGGTAAGACCCATATATACATATACATATACGTATACAAGTTAAAGTATAAAGTATATATGTACTTTATACTTTATACTTTATACTTGATGATCACTGAATCGTGGAATGTGCACGACAGCAATGCCCAGACGTTGGTAATCACACGACTGCGTTTTCTCCGACGAAAGTCATAAATTTTCCATAAATCGACGTATGAGGCCCCTTAGGCCGAGAGCTTGGCGGTCAAAAATCGAAGTCTCTTATCTCTTCAAGGCCAAACTAAAAGGTTGAAGTCCCCATTTTTAACACCTACAGGGGTTAAGTTTTACTAAAAGACTAAAAAAGGATGCAACACTGAGACTTTTGGTTTCACGAATCGACGGTTTGCTTTTTCGAGATTCCCACCGCTCTCGCACTGAGTGACGGATGCCCGGCTCGCCATGCCGGTGTATACCCACTCAGTCATGATTGGATCACCTATGAGGAGGAAAAAACAGAGAAGGCACTGCTTCATTGGGGATTTTGTCGGAAAACGCACCTTTCGTAGAGAAACGTTTCATGAAAAACTCATTCAACCAGATAGCGGCATTTGGCAGTTCGGGTGCGAATTGCTGACTAGCACATGCACGCATCCAGGGGCCGGGCTCGGGGTGCGAATAAACAATGCATAGGCCTCGAACAAACCCCGTTACCGTTCCGAAAACCAAATATTCGAGACCNGCTAACACGCTGCCCTGCCCCCCTCCCAACTCAAAATCCTGGTTCCGCCCCTGAAACCTTCCATGACTAATCTAAATAACTTTCGGCGGTCGTACCAGTTTTCTCAGTAGGGACATTATCGGTAAAAAATTGATTGAGATCAGTTTCAGCGCAGAACCGCTAAGCGGTCGCAGTCTAACGCTGCAGCTGCTGGCTAAGATTTATCGCAATCGATAAATAAGTATTTTAGCCACGTACGTTTTAAATTTCTCTATAAAATCACAGGCCTTGATTTCCGTAAGTTGCAATAAAATCACAAAGCGCAGAGGATTTTATAACACGAAACTCAGCCGGCATCAACAGGTTGTTCGTGGAAAGAGCTGGTTTAAAGAAAACGGACAGATTTTTTCGTTTGGTGCCTGCACGCACTATACATTATGGGGCCTTTCATACTAACGTTGACACGGCCAATATAAACGCGATCCAGGACCGATGTTAACAGCGCCAGCTAACTTCGCAGTAAACAGGTGGATTTAAGAGCGAAACGTCGACGCTGCGGTGCGCAGTATAAACGGTCAACTTCGGTCCTACCGAAGTTATCGCCAAGTGCCACTGTTATCGTCAACAATTACAGGGTAGTGACGTCGCTAATAGTTGCTTTCGGTTTGTTCTAATAATGACCAATCGAATTAAAATTAAGTTTTATGTCAATTAGCACATGTAAACATTCCCAAATTGTGGCATCAAAAAACAATCTTAGCGTGCAGCGCTACCTTGCGATTAATACTTCGATGACAACAGTGTCACCGATCGTTTACTTCGAACTTCCGAAGCCGGTATGAACGGTTTAGTTAACTTCGCAGTTTACTTCGACGCTCCGTAATGAGTCTAACGCAAACACGTGGAGTGTACAACGAAGAGCCTTCGTAAGCCCGCAAATTAAAAAAGACATGAGAAGCGAACAAGCCGAGACTAACTTTATAACGGTATGTGGCCTCGCAAGCTAGCAAAGTGACCAGGCGAGCTCATTGCACCTTAATTTCACATCAGGCAGGACACACTGACTTTTGCGTCTCACCAATTGAACTATAGCCAGAATTTTGAGTGACGGTTTAACTGACTATTTAGAACGCAGCATTTTGACACACCTTCGTTTCCAAGCCGCCATTTTACCCGACACACTACACGTTGCCGGGTAAAACTTATTGTTTGTTAGTCGACTTTACGCAAGGGGGCGGAGCTTGCGATAGGTCAGTTACAGCGATAACATACCGCTTGCTGAGTGTTTCACGCTTTTTCTTCACTAATTAGATCGAGGATGAAAACGGTACCAACACTAACTAGACGGTAGATGAAATCAGATTATGAAGTTAAAGCAGAAATGTATTGTTATCAAAATCGTACAGAATAAGAGACCTAGGCGCTAAGAGAATATCAAATACAAAATAATTTGAAGCAGAAACATCGTGCCTTGTTACGCATGCAAGCGACAAGATACACACTTCACAGACTCTGGTACCCGCGACAATAAGTTCTACCCCTGATTGTATTAAGCGAGTACCTTTCTGCGCGTTAAAATGTGCTTAATCAAAGCGTACTTTTTCTTAACGCGTAGTAGTTTTAATTAATCAAAGCGTACTTTTGCTTAATCAACGCGTAGTTTTGCTTAATAAACGCGTACTTTTATGTCTTAAACGATCACCATTCTCCTCTTATTCAACGCGTACTTTTGATTAATCAACGCGTACTTTTGATTAATCAACGCGTAGTTTTATTTAATCAATTTAGTTTAGTACGCGATAAAGTAAAACTAAGCGCTGGTTAAACAAAAGTGCTAGTTGAATACGAGTGTAACGATGATCGTTTTTAAGAACTAAAAGTACGCAATGATTAAGCACGTTCCAACGCGCAGAAAGGTAGTACTTGTTTAAGAAACATTTGGCGCTTTGTAACCCTAGTAATGCGCACGCCTACGACTGATTCGAAGTTTTCAACTTGGCAGGACACACACAATTACATGCAGATGGTGGATTTTTACAGTTGTAGCATATCTACTCATGTCCCTGCCGTTCACAAAAACGAAAATATTATCTTTCAAAAACATTGAAGGTATCCCGTCAAGAGCATTGGTTTGAGTAAGGTATTGCTGTCGGAGTGTGGTTACAATCTGACAACCACATTGGAACGAAGAAAAGCGGCCGTTTCAAATCAAGAAACTGAAAACGTGTCAATTTAAATAAACAGAAACTTAGTATCTAATGTCTTAAACCTACAAACTCGTCACCGAAAGGGGGCGCCCCCTCTTAGCATTTCCTAGTGATAGACACACTACGCCACATGTAGCAGCAACTATTTCGCAGTGCTAAATGATCACCGATTTGGCACAAAAGTAAATACGTCGGCTAATCTATTGGTGGAACCCAACAACTACTACAGTTTCCGGTCAAGGCAAACTGGATATGATATTGCCAAATACACACACGCGAAGTCTGCCCGAGCTTACTGCCAACCAATAATAAGCAACAAGGTCAAGTCAGATGCAATAGAAGCATTTCTAAGTCAAAAGAACAGCTGCTCTGGAGCCAATAATCTCACTTTCGAATCGCTAACGAGCAAGAAGTTAAGACGTCGCAACCAAGAGACCAAAATATTTGGTATAGAATCACAGGAAATTATATTTTCAAAGAGAGGCAGAATTAATGCTGGCACATATCAGATGGTGCCAAGAAATTAGAGAAAATAATACTTTTCGTATAATATCCTAAAATTTGATACTACTGGAGGACATTGTTTCTTCATGTCTACTTGGCATCATAATTTATGCTATAATCACAACGGTGAATCAATCGTGTACAAGCTAGGTGTTGCAGTGGGAAGAAAAGGTAATTAAAGCACCTGATCTTAATACATTCATTAGCTGAAGTTCTTAACACGCCCCAGAACACGAGTGTGTTTCCTCTCGGGATACATTCTAGTAATGACTGTAACCATCTGCAATATATACGGAGACGACAGGAAAGAAAAGTAGAAAGAAACCGTCTGCTCTGAAGGGCTGGTTTTCCAGAATCCACTGCTCTCACGACCACCTGTGTACAGATAAGCAGTCAATGACACCTTCCCTTATGGTTTATATGATGAAACTAGCATAGTTTGTGGGTAGTGTTATTGGTCCATCCATCCCATTGCCAGGATGTACTGCTCAGTTCAGACGTTAAAAGAAGCAAAATGGTTACCAATCTCGCATCAAATCGATTTCAAGTCAAATTTGACAATAAACTTATAGTCAATGCATAAGGTAAAATTACAAGCTACATTTCGCAAGCAAAGAAATAATTAGGCTTTTCACGCTCATGAAATTGGTCACATTAATATGACTTAGCGTGACAGTATTCCATATTTTATTTCGTCCAGTTTGTTAACAACCCAACTAAGGGTGTAATGTGCACCTGCATCAATAAAAAAACTTTTTTGAGTTCCTGATGGTTTAGATATTTTGCTGGCAACAGAGATGAAATCTCACCATGACAAAGGAATATTGCGAGAGCGGGAGAGTAGAAGGTCCAATTCGATGTTTAAGCCAGCTGAACAGGTGAAATACATCTTAACACAATATGCTGTTAACACTTGACACACTGTCTCTCGGAAAACAGAACAAATTCACAAAGATGACTTCATCAGTAATGATGTTTTTTGTTCTGAGATATCAACAAGGACTGGGAGTAAAATACTTTGGTATTTTAGCCTTGGACGTCATCACAACACAATACGTCAAGCAATCAACAAAATATCATTTTTTAAGATTTTATTTTAGTGAATGCCATCTCAGTTTATCGGGAGAGCCTGGCCCCTATGGAAAATGTTCATTGGGCACCTTTAGTCAACAATAAAAACTCCTTACCGGAAATTCATGAGAGGAGAGTAGGGGCAAGCTGTACACATAAGTCTTCAAATGACACCACAGCTACTGTTTCTAAGCTCTATTTCTACAACAGTTGAGATGGAGTACCTGCTACCTCTACAGATCACCAACGTCAGATTAAGGGTGTTTCATTTTTGACTGCATGACCTCAGTTCATATCAAAACGTATAGAAAAACTTTTGACTCATGAGTGACACTCATGGCTTTCCATTCTTCTCCTGCATCTTTGGAAATGGCTCATTGGGATGTTTGCTCTTCATATGCCAGTTCAGTGACGCCTTTTGGCGACACGAGAAACCACACAGGTAACACATGATGGGCTTGTCATTGGTATGAATTCTACGGTGGATTTTCAGACTGTAGCGTGATTTGAACATCTTTCCACAGCCTTCCCAATCACAACTATACTTCTGCTGGTTTCGGTGCACCGTGTTCTCATGATATTTGACCCTCCCTTTGCTGCTGTGTTTATAATTACAGCCAGCATAGCTACACTTGACTTTGGAGTTGTGCATGCGAAACGTGTGTTTGCGTAGAGACACCCTGTTCTTGAACTGTTCTCCACATACATCGCAGCACTTTGGGTCGTAAGTCTCTACCGTGCGAATATGCATCTGGATTGTTTTCAGTCGGTGTGACTGCACAAGGCAGGACCGGCACTCATAGTGGCTATGCACCGCAGTGGGATCCAAACACTGCTTGCACTTACGCTTAGAGATGTCCTCCACTTCAGGTGGAGGTGGGTGAATCACATTGATCATTTCACCTGAACGTTTTCCAACACGTGTTTTGTCAACATCGTTCAAAACAACGTAATGCGTAGTCTTTGGCTCAGCTGATTCTTCCTCTGATTCTTCAGTTGTATCTGAATAATCATCCTCTCCCTCACTCCCTGAGGCACTACACACCTCATTTTCACTGGATTCATCCACAGTGAAATCAGGATCATCCTTGACGTTGTCACTGAAGTCGTCAGAGTCTGAACTGAGAATTTCCTCACCTTCCTCTACACCACAAACCGAAGGCTCTATATTCCTCTCTACAGGTATCAACGCACCTGGCTCCACTGCATTGTCACCCGTGACACAGGTGACCATGAGGTTCTCATTTTTCCACACTACTTTCTCGATGGGACCAGCAATACCGACTCCGCTCTTAGACACTGTGGCTGTGCCAGTGTCGGATGCAGCCGATTTTTGCCTCAGCATAGCCAAGTAACCTGGGTAATCAGGTTTGGGAAGCTTGAATGACCATGGTGGAAGATTATCTGTGCAAAGACAAAAGAAAAAAGGCTTAATGCCTGGTGGTTTGATGCTAAATCTTTAGCAATAGCCTCTTCAAGTTCAAGAGCAATGCAAAACATTTAAATGTGGCCAGGACTGCACTGCAAAGTGCGTGCTTTTAGGAATTTAAACGAGCATTATAAAATTCAGCGACTAGGCTGCACAGACATCTGAAAATGGGAAGAAATTCTAAAGACACAGACAAATGCAAAAAATCAAATTGCTACTAAGGGTAGACAGATCTGTTCATCTGTTGCAAAGTCAATAGAAATACACTTGCCAAATTTCACACAGATACTGTAAGGGCAATAGCACATCCAGGTGATGCCACTAGGTGCACTGTGCTACTGTCAGTAGGAAAACACCTGACAATTTCCATTATGATTCATAGAGCAAATTGGTAGATTCAGAGGCAGACAACAAAAACAGAATTGAAAACTATAAATATAAATAGTCACTAGGTGGCATAGAAAACACTGAACACTGCTGTCTCCATAATAGCAACCTATTTTGTAAATTTCATGGAAAACTGTCCAGCAACTCTGAAGCTACAGAAGACAATTTGAACAATCAAACTGCCACTAGGGGCCACCAGTAGTCAGATTCATCCAATCATCGAGGTCAGTTATTCTCACGGAAAACACTTGCTAAATTTCACAAAAATTTTACAAAACATGAAGGATATACAATCGCGGATGCAAAAAATAATAAAATTGTCACTACGGGGCACCACAGTAGTCAGAACAGCTCAAAAATCAACATCAACTATTGTCTTCTCAGGAACACATCAGCCCATTTCCATTATGATCCTTTTTGAAAGAACACCTGGTGGACAAAGAAGCCGACACCAGACATAACTTAAAAAATACCCACAAGTTGATGCAGAATATGTCGAATCTCTCCAAAAATGTAGACATCACCGTCACCTTAACAGAAACCTATTTCTCAAAATTCATGTAAATCCATAAATGAATTCTGAAGCAGCATATGTAACAACTAAAATTGCCACAAGAGGTCATAGCAGTTATTGAATCGGTTTGAAACTAGTCGTCACCCACTGTCAGATCCTGCAAGGAGACATAGATATGGACGTCAGACACCCACTGACAGATGACGGCAAATATGAACCTGCATAATGTGGGTGCATACTGTTACCGGCTTAGTATTAAGAATAAAACCAATACTCTCGAGTTCCGAATAGTCGTATATATACGATTATTTTTTTCTAGCTCCCGGTAGAGGTATTAAAATTTAAATTGTACCATATTGGGCAATACAACCAGTTTTGAGTGAAATAGGTAAGAGAGGGCTTGGTATCGGTGTACATTACTGTGATGGTCAATTTTACCTTGCCCCGTCCACCTCAAGATCAATAAGGGTAATCTACGTGAGGTGACCAACCTCTGCATCAAGTATTAGCTAGTTATTGATTGGGCAATGCTATGTCTGGTAGACCAATGGACATCTCCAAAGTAACACGCCCCTTTAAGGATCTTCTAATGAAGGCAAGGATTAAAGTAAAACAACTGGGTGTCACTTTGCTAAAGATCGGCCATTTATAAAATTACTGTAAATTAAACAATTGGTGCTCTCTACTCCCAGCAAAAGAATACCATTGTGCGTTCAGAACATGGCGGATTGTCATTCACATACCACTTTCCTGAACCATTGTAATTTTCATGGAAAAAGCCAAGTATATTACCTGTTGCAATTCCTGGGAAGGCATTTAAAGGTGACACTTCTGATATTGTCTCTGTCTTAAATTCACAGTTGGATTTTGTTGGTTGGGTTTGGTCAGACAAGACTTCCGGAGTGTCAACCTCCTGGTGCACCGTAACCTGTAAAGAAACCATGGGTTGGTGCAAGATCTTTAATTTTAAACGTGGCATAAAGACCACTTTAGATGAGTTTTAAAGCAACCAGTTAGCATTCTCAAATGTTACCTCAATCCATATGAGGAGGCAGTAAGGCTTACTGGTTTGAGCCCCTGAGGAGACCCACTGGGGATTCGAGTACTGACAAACACAAGCATAGAATCAAGCATTGCACAATGTGTCTACATTTCCTCCAAGCTTGATCTCAGAAGTAAATGTATGCAAGGTAATGACTGACAACGTGGATAAAATGCAAAATGATTTTTAGGGGGACAATGCGAAATGATTTCTAAGGGGTACTATACAAAAAACCCTCACCATATGGACAGAAAGGGGTTCGACTTCCTGACCAGTGGTGTTCGTAATGAAGATTTTACAGTAACTGCTGAATGGAAAAGCCAAAAACGTATTCCATTCTACGGTAAAGTTTCAACAATTTCCAACATACATAACAACCAAGAATGCCGTTTGTTTCATTTATCACGGGGTTCTAGCTTTTGTTGTGAATGCCCTCAATTTTACAAATCTTTGCCTGAAGGTAGGTGAAGTACAAAACTTGAACACGGAATAGCTTTAATTTTGGTGCTTCGTATGATTCATCAAAAACGATGAAATAAAATTTCACTTGACAACCATATTGAGTCCCAAATTGAATGGATGCCACAGCACTCTGTGGTTGTTTGAAAATTGATGCAGAATCTGCATATTTTTGTGTTTAATTTCCAAAACAAAAGCTCACCCAATACCAGTTAAAAGTGGTACAGATGCCATTTCTTTTTAACTCAGCTCAAAGCATATTCAGCTTCACTGAGCTACGCCGTGATGCAGTTTGCTGTGCCAACACCAACCAGGGTGCTAAGGGGGGACCGTGCTTGTTTAGAAAACTGATGCGATGATGCGATACAATGTGTAGTTGAAATGATTTTACAAAAAATACCCGATAGCAGCTTAAATGGTACGAGAAAGCATTTTCCCTTTCACTTTTACTCAGCTTGAACCAGCTTCAGTGAACCAGTGACACGGTTGGCTGCTGTCGTGTCAACCATGAAGCTCATATACGTTGCTTCTTCAATGGAAGGTGAGGTTATACACTTTAAACCGTTCACACCATGGTCACAAAAGTTCAAAGATTATTACCAACAATTTTGGAATGATATGTCAAGTATTTGTTTTTCAATTTGTGTAATTTTAATCAACAAACAAATGCAAAAAAATTGGGATGCCATCAGTGGATCCAGTCTCGAATAATGTAGTGTTCCTCGAAAACTGAGTTCGACTGAGTATTATGAAAAGTTGCATGTGCGTTTCAAAAAAACCCTAAGATTGGTGGAGCAAGCAATCAGTTCAGGGGCCACCCTGTGCTCAGTCCATCTTAAAGAATCATGTTTCGATTCATCGCAGAAATGGAGATTTGATGAAGGTTCCTCAAATGTGTAGGTGCATTGCATCGAGAAAANGAATTTTTTCTATTGGAATTAATTTTCAGTGTCCGAAAATCACGCGACTTTACCGTATGAGCCTCAGCCTCAAATTGTAATTGAGATAATGAATGTGATTGAAGTAAGTGTCCATCAGTCTATTCTTGTTCAAGATTTTGCAGGAATGCATGCTGTCCACATAGTTCATCAATGCCCAATAATGGAAAATGGGATGTAGATGCCACGCAAATAGTTTGTGGTCATGACCACAGCTGGCACAAAGGCAAGAGCCGGACACTGTCCGGACAAACCTTTCATAATTTTAGAACAGACAAGACAGTTACGAGTATCATTTCCCAAAAATAAAATCCAGTTAGCAGCACTATAATACGATATTGTCATCGCGGACACACGGACTCGGCATTCCCTAGAAATAAAACCAGTGTCCCCTATTGGTAACTGGGCTATGACAGTCATGGAAAAAACTTTGGTTAAGATTTAGTATGAGATACATGTTACTCGACATTGGTTAAAAATATCTGATTCAATAAAAGGCTTTAATCACCACTTGGAAATCAGGACTGTCTGTAGACTGAGTTGGCTCCTACTCGGCTTCACTCGCCAAAGACGCCAGCGTGGAAGGGTCGAACTCATACGGCCTCAAACACGCAAAGTCTACCAATATTATTAGTATTATTAATGTAATATTTACAATGAGGGTAGCCCCATCAGTTCACACTACTTTCCATGGGGGCTCTCAGTCTGACTCATTACCTGTTTCACCCATGGCATAACTGTCGTTTTCACCCCCATCTCCATAGTTGTCTTCATAATACCTGTCAAGCTCACTCTCGTAATTTACAAAATCACAACTATATGCCATTGCATATATACTATCCACTGATTGATCGATATCTTCCACCGATAACATCACCTAATGGGAAACTTTAAAATACAAAATTCCTCAATCATTTCCCAAAATAAGCACTTGTTTAGTTACATACGTTATAAAACTTATACATGGTCTAAAACCTCAAAAAGTTCAAAAATCCATTGTAGGAAGTTTTCAAGCAGTGATTATATAACAAAAAGTTTGAATGCAATTGAGAGGCTTTAAAAAATGATCAAAATCTTTGACAAAAAATGACATGCAATGGCGTTATTCATAAGCAGTTATGTGTGGATTCTTGAGAAAGGATGCAGGCACAGAACAGAGTCAAAATATGGGACACTTTTCCCACATGTGTCTCAAAACTACTATATTCCCTCAATCGATTCAAGATTAAAAAGAAGACACATTCTTCTTGAGCAACACCTGCAATGAGCACAGAGTCCTCCACTGACTTACATTGACACAATTCATCACTTGCCAACATACACAACTAAATTTAGTCATGGAAGCACTAAAGTGGAAATTGACCTATCGCAAGCTCTGCCCCCTTGCGACATGTTGGCAAACAAACAATAAGTTTTACCCGGCAACGTGTTGTTTGTAGGGTAAAATGGCAGTTTGGAAACGAAGGTGTGTCAAGAATGCTGCGTTCTGATAGGTCACTTAAGCTGTCACTCAAAGTCCTGGCGATAGGTCAATTATTTCTAATGATAGGTATTTGAAATGAATATGACGTGGATAATATACTACTAGTTAGACAAGCATAATCACAGATGAGATTGTGCAACACAACAACAGAATTTGGATTGGTTAATTTTGCCATCTTTCTTGTACTTCTTGAATTTGGACCAACCAACATTTCCTATTTCTAAACGTTGGTACAAGCTCTGACTTTGGGCAAATTTATTCAGTTTTCAGTGGAGAATTGGTTAAACAGGTACTTATCAGTTTTACGCACTTTCACTCAGCATAAAAAGCACCAAAAGTCAAAGCACAATAAAATACTGAGAGATTTTTAGCATAACAACACAAATTAACAAACAAAAAGTCCACTGAAAAAATTAATAAAGAGCTTCACTCCCATGAAACTGGAATTCATACTCCATCAAGCATAAATTCCTATTTAATGAAATACTTACTCCGGCAGTTTCTTTGCTTCTGGAAATGGAACACATCTTTTCTTCAAACACTTTACTCCCGGGGTAAATGGTGGGTACCGCATCAGGAAGGAGCTGGTTTCGCCTAAAATTAGCAAACACAATTTTTTCCGCTAATTTCATACAGTTATGAATTAGGCTTAGAAAACATCCAGCATTTGAGTAAGTATGTTCTTCTTAATTTTGGAAACTGACTCGGCGCTAGCCTGTAGTCTAAGTTGGTGGAACAACCATGTTGGGGCCAGATGAGCAGACTTTTATCTAAGGGGCATCCGAATGGACACCGTGACTTGATTTGGCAATGTCCACCTTGAACCAATGCAACCACAAATTCCATCACTTAGCTGACCTGGTAAAAATTTCAAGTCACTCAGCACTCGCTAGATTTTAGAGTGTTGAGACTTAGTTAGAAGTCAATAAAATAAGAATTTACAAGTAATGTGCTTTGAAATTTGCGGTGACTTCCAAATTATCAACATTTTTTCATAAATGCAATACCTTTGGTTCACGATTATGCCATATATTTTGGAAAATCAGTACGTCTGCCACAGTCAGCACATATCCACTAAAACTACAAGTTCCAGAAGTTTCAGACAGAAGTCACATTCCATTCTGCAAAACAAACTGGTGGGGCCCGCCCAAGGAACTAAGTCTATCAGGATACATTACTTGTATGAATATGATATTGAGTTCATTTGAAAGGATTACACCAAGATATTGCTGGTGAGAGACAGGTTTCAGAGGGGTTCCTTGCTAAGTCTTGCTGAAGAATGTTGTCATCGTTGGTTTTGCAATCTATGGATAGTATAGATGAGGCAGTCGTCTGCAAATATGTAGAGACCGATATCAGGAGGTGAATTGTTCTTGAGCTCTGATATCATTAATAAATAGTAAAAAGGTCAGAGGATAGTGCCCTGGGGACATAACTCTGGAAAGAAGCTTGAAACACTGATACGTGACTATAATATATCACTCAAGAGTATGACATGTAAGTGTGCAAATGCTCTTTAGCCGCTAAGACGCCTGGCTTTGACTTTGAAGCTGGCGACCCATAATACGATACTTACATGGTGCTATATATTCCAGATAAAACCTTCATTCTGGCCTGGGGATCAAAGCAATGTTCTTCAAAATGCAAACTGCACACCCGAGAGAGACGCCTCGTACGCCAGGTAGGAGTCCAGCCTGGACGCACAAATTCGAACCACTTTTCAGCTATTACAGGGTCGTTCGGGAAGCTGTGAAAACTAACCCCGGGGGGTCTTTTTTTAGAGCGCATTGAGCAACCTTTGCACACGCAAGAGGTCATTTTAAGAACCTCGGAAACATACAGTCTACAGTAGCCAAGAACACAAACTGAATCTGAGGCTGAGCTCACTGAATTTCTTGCATGTCCGGTTAAGCAAGAGACACCTATCGGTTGGCTTTGAAACCTCACGTAGCTGCGGCCAAAGACGAAAAGATGCTAACAAGACTATTCACCAAGGCCGCCGCCATTATTATGTTATGAACTGTAGCGACACTTAGCGGGGGTGTGTGGGCCGACGGAGTACGCAAGGCATTGACTACGGCCGATCTTAGTTTGTCAAATTCAAAATTGTCAGTGAAGTGTCTTTGTTTAAAATATTGAAAACAAAAAAACACGATCACTGTAATTGAAAAATACACATAGGCAAAATATAGAGTAAATCAAAAAAAATTGGGCATCAAAGATAATATAAATTACGAGAAATACATCATAAGCAAGAGGGAGACTCAGTAAAAAGAGCTGAGCAGATGAAAGTAGGTTATTGGAGAATGGGCAGGTACTGAACCTGTAGGATTTTGTCCAGAGGGGTCAGGAATGTAAAAAACATCAAATGGATCTGCTGAAGAAGAGATAGGAGCAAAAACGGGGGGCAATGCCCCTCAACCAAAAGGTTGGGGGCGGAGATAGCTTTCTTCCCCCAATATTCCAGGTGTTAATATCAAATAATTAACAATTAATTGTATAAGCTTTCAAAGCACAAACTTTGTTTTAAAATAAAATGGAAAGATTAGTAGACCCTCCTCCTCCCAACCATCCAATGTTTCCTACACCAATGTCCAAAAACTGCTCTTTACGCCATCCAAACACGCGGGGTCCAGATCTTTCTTTTGAAAATTCACGTCTTAAAGACGTTCTAGATTGAAGCAGTTGTGTCTGTGCGCATTTACATGAAACTGTCCCAAATATCGACCCAACAGGGTCATATCCCGGATTTTGTAAAAGAGGGGGGGGTCGGATAATGATTTTTTAAGAAAGGTGGCCCAAGTCAACAGTTTGAAAATTCTAGAATTGATATCACTACAATCAAGTAACATGGGGGATCCAGACCCCTTTGACCCCCCACCCTGGATCCGCCTGTACTCAACTGAGTTGGTAAATCTCTTAGGCATTTTTTTGTTCTTTGCTCACAGTTTTTATATTTATTATGAGCTCCTCTTTGGACTTATGACGTTTTATAATAATATAATTAAAAATTGAGCTCTTAATTCAGTCAAAACATTTAGGGACTTAGTCCTTAAATTAGGCGCATTGCATGAAAAGATCCCTACTTATTTTCAATCATATTGAGCATTCAACGTAGAAAACTCACAAAAACGTGTAGTTTTATGGAACAAAGTAGAGTCGCTATTTGGGACTGATTCACTGGACCCCAAGTATCCGTGCCAGATGATATCTGAAATGGGTAGCAAATTCGGGTGGGTTGTGGTGAATGAAACTGGAGGCAAAAGTGGTAGGGGTTCCAAACCAGCAAGAGATGGAATTCCAACCTGAAGTCCAACAAACCTGCCTTATATGCCTCCATAAAACAGTCAAGCTGCCTATTGAATACGCAGTCCATTTCGAGTATTTTTACGATGCTTTCCAGCGTTCGTAAATCATTCACATTTTTAAATCAACTATAAGCAGTTAGTTAAAGGCGTATTCAACCTGCGTCGGCAGGCCAACCTCAAAATAAGTAACATAAGGACGCCTTATTTCCTGACTTGATGTTCTAAGACCCATGTCAAAACAAAAATCTAAACAAACGACATCGTCACTGGAGTGTAACAAGTTTCCAAGGCACTACCGAAGTGCCCACAGATGTATGGCTCAATGTGTCTTTAAAAGATCACTTCCGTCACCACTTCCTATGGCAAATAATCAAGTAGGTTACTAAACCATGAAAGTAATATTTATTATGCACTGAAGTCCATATCATGATCATGTTATATAGATTATTGATCAACGACAGCCAGGATGTTGACTGTATGGGATCACAAGAAATAATTTAAATAAGTAATAGCAAATAAACAAAAATAAATAATAGATAATCAAGAATAGATATAAAAACAAATATATGAAAAATACAATAATAAATTAGTAAATAACAGTAAATGTGATTATCTTTTAGATCTGAATGTAATAAGACTGCAGAACGAAATGAAAAAAGTATTTAGAAGCATCAATGGGCATAGAATAAACTAATCAGTAGTTCCCAAAATCATGCAAACAATTTATGATAATTTTCTATATCAAATTCACTGGAAACAGTAGGCAGGTATAAATTACGATAAGTTGAGTTTTGTATTCTTTTTATTTTGTGGCGGGGTGTTGTCAATATAAATGTACTAGTAACATAACTGTGTGCCAGTAAATGTCGGATTCTACTGAATTGAAGGATTAACTTAGAGGTGGTTGAAATCTGACTTTTGCTGAAGTGGAGTGCATGCATGGTACCAGTACGTTACAGTAACTTTGTACCTGCTAGACATTTCTCTTTTACCGTCACCGTGTGATTTTACTGCGTAATGGTGATATTTTGAAATAAATATATTTTGAAATAAATCAAAACTTTATTGTTTGAAATGGTTACAGTATCTCAATGTGTTGTTTCGGTGTGAACATTTTTCTTGTCCTTCTCGTTCTGGTTGGCCAATAATATGGAAGTGTGCTTGTTAATGACAGAAAAAACGGCGATTCCTCACATCACAGCCGTATAATAGGGGTACACTGAGTGGCGTAAAAATTAATATTGGTAAAAATTAATAATGGGAACGCTTTTTTAAAACTCTAGTTCTGCGGCGTGTCAAGTTGTTTTACAACAGAGTCTATAACACAACATTTTGAACTGTGTGACCATGTCGTTTCAAACTGTACAAATTACCAGTTCGCCACGCTAAGACGAACTAGACACTAGGACAAGTAATACCAGGAAGTGGTTATCTCGTCCTGGTAATACTAGACAGTTAAAGAAAAGTAGCGTATCACTGAAGTAATTTTCACCTCAGCACCTCTTAGGCCCACATGCGTTTTATTTTTTGAAAAACGTCTGCAAATTTATGTAATTATTATTCCTTGAAGTAGACAATTCCAATCACCTTTCGGGAAATTGGGTCTGCGCAAATGCATACGTCGACCTCCGGCTTCGGCCGCCCATGCAGTGGTGTTCCCAGACACACGCGTGTAACCGATGTATGTACTATAATGTGCGTGAATTACCAATCAGTACA
This sequence comes from Phoronis australis, assembly GCA_002633005.1. Taxonomy (NCBI): domain Eukaryota; kingdom Metazoa; phylum Phoronida; family Phoronidae; genus Phoronis; species Phoronis australis. The sequence continues at coordinate 780,046 of NMRA01000070.1, read as the reverse complement.
GGGTGTTTTTGGTGTCGTGCATTCTTCTTTTTTCATTGAAATACTTAATGTTAACATATCAGTTATTATACCTCTATCGTTTTGTAAAATTTTGCTGCCAGATTTTATTTAAACTGACTTATGCCCTCAATTCCAAATACGCACATGTACATGTACAGTTCCATTGGTTAATTGTTGCATACAATGACACGACTTTACATGCATGCATATAGCTCATCACCATGCGTTTCTATTGATTATTTCTACTTTGTGTTCAAGTGTTTCACACGAACGCATGCCTCAAATATTTTTGTTAGAATAAATCAAGAAGCGTCGGGTCAAGGAATTTTTAGACACATACTAAAAGCTGTGGGAATGCAGTGATGTAGGCCTAATGGCTCGCTAGAGAGCGGACTCCTTGACAGCTGATCGATTTGTAGGTTTATAAACAACCGGAACTGAAAAATAGGTACTATACAATTATAGCGACGAAAAAGGTTAATCATTGTATACCATTTTCTAAACTTTATACATTTCAGTAATTGTCTTAATTTTCGACTGAGCCGGCAAAATCTCCCAGGCCCTACCAGCACTACGTGAGAATTTCAGCCAAAGCATTAGGAATTTTGTCTTTGCAATGGCTTATGTGAACGTTTAAGAAATGCGTGGGTCACAGGTTTACATCGCTTTATGTTACCAATATTTTACAACCTCGTTAATATTTAAAATTTCAAATTTTATTCTGAAAAACCCCCGGCTTTTATAAGGCCACCTTGCTATTGTTTACATAGCGTTCATCATCAATATGACGGATCGAGTACCATAGTCTACTGGTGCCACGCGCTGTCTGGCTTGCGAGTATGGTCGTGTCGTCTCTCTATATATAGCTCAATGGCTGCGGACTTTCTTTGTTACAAAATTCAACAGGAGGAGAATTATGCTAGAAAATGACGTTTATTAGATCGCTTTTCATATAGGCGGCTGGCAACGGGCAAGGTGAGTGTCGGAATTGTCTCACAGATTTTGTATGCATCCCGTTGGTCGTTGACTCTGCGATATAAGTTTCGCGACGAGGTGACTAACAGAATTCATACACTGGCCTGTATGAAATTTCGTGGTCTAACGGAGCGCAATGCACAATGTTACCTATAGCTGTAATTTGACGATAGTCTTCAAACAGCTAGCTTGCTGGCTATTATTAAGATCTGCAGTGGGCACTTCGACGTTTCCTGTTATTGTTCCGGCCCAGCGCATAGGGAATCCGGCCCAAATCGGAATATTCTGATTTGGGTCGTTGCCGTAAGCCCTAACAGAATTCTGATGCTGGCGGCCCATATCGAAATATGTTTTTGAATGAATTTAAAACGTTCAATTGATTACAAATCCTTATAATTCGGTATGTTTTTATGCAATCCAGACTTTATTTCGTAGTTTTAAACGAGAATGCCACTCAATTTAATTAGTCTTTTTGCCGTCTTAATCGGTCTTATATCCACATCACCTCGCAAACGGTCGACCTTACCTTGCCGAGAGGTGTCGCATTAACCTGTGAGGAAGGTGAGAAACGACGCAGCGACGTCAGTGGTTCATTTGCAGAGTGAATGCCACTATGTTGCGGTGCATCGTCGGTTCCCGCTTGTCCGAACTATGCAGCTGGGAGGAAAGCGGGTATATCGTTTTTTTCGACTTCTTCGAGAGTTCGAAATGCTTAGGAAGAGGCTCGCGGTAGTGCAGAGTGAAAAGTACGCTGTAAATAGCAAGTATGAGGCCATGAAACATCTCCGTGTCTGTGGCCTGCAGTCGCCGACAATGTCTGACCAATGCCGGCATACCAAATAACTATCCTACGTTCCGTTGTCTGAGCTTGTTCACAGCGCCTCTCTAGTATTTCACTGTATTCCGGTTCGAACGGATAGCCTGTGAAACTTAAAGATCCACCTGCGAAGTCTTCGTCCAGATGAGCTCTCGTCTAAGTCGGGATTGCGAGTTGCCATGTTAACTTTTATTACTGAGAGTCCCGTTTCAAAATAAATTATGTTCTTCCTAACCACGACGAGTAAGTAGATTTGCAGTTTGATGACTGATTCACCAACATAATCACGTGCACTTACATGTACTTCTTTGGCTCACTAGTATAGTATTTTCTTGACCGCAAGTTTAGTTTCCAGCTTTGGCTGGTTTACGTTCGGTGTGTCTTTAGTCCGGCCGCGACGGGCGTGATCGGTTTCCGAGCCGCTGGCCGGGATAACGAGTCAGTCCGGCGGCGACGGTCCTGATCGGGCTCCGAGCCACTGGCCAGGATAACAAGCCTTTTGTGTGTTTAGAACTCAAAAAATCACAAGTCTAAACAACACAGATCTAGGTTCTCCTTTCTGTATCTCACGCAAAAATACTTCGAATTTATCTGCGAACAGACCCCAAACTCCTGCTACGGACCTCATTGACCTGCCGAACTTTGTAGGCTACGGTGTGTCCAAATATCAATAAATCCGTAACAGCGAATTAAAACAACACGTTTTTGTAAGAACTCGGTGTATTTTTAAGGGTTTTAAATCGAAGTTTGGTGATTTATTGCTGTTAAACGATGAATTCAAGCGATAAGCTGACACCAGTAACCCGTGTTGTGAACTGCTGAACAGACTGCGTGTGAAACCAATTACGTCATTGGATAATTTCAACATCTCCGTCTGCCGTCAGGTGTCAGGTAACGCAACCGTACGTACCGTTACCGAGTAGCATGCTCCATTAATTTATTACAGATACTCGCAAAGTAGTGTTGCAATTAAATTTTCAATCTTTTGAGGGTGACCAAGTCAAAATGGCGGCGACTACGGGTTGCAGGATGTTAAGGCGAATTATTTTGAAAATTAAATTTTTAATATGAAATTTTCAATGAATTTGAACATAATTGCTTTGTACGTAAAGATAATATGTGTTGCAACGTTTCCACGAATTTTGTACCAAATTAAACGGCCTATTGTCACCGATTCTAGTACGGGACTCACACCCGGACTGGAATCGCGCAGCGTTCACACTTTCGGCTTCAAGAAGACATGAATGCAAAGTTCCTAACATGAAAGTTTTTGTATCAAGCAAACTACACTTTACAATAAACATCTTGAAAATTGCCTGATAACAATTCCGACTGTTTCGACGACCCCAGTCACCATCGCGTGATTTACATATGGGCCAGTATTAGAATGCGTGCTAAATAACTGAATAAAATATTCTGAAGATAATGATTTTGATCAATTTTAATATTAATTGACATGAAATGAACAATTAACGTGTTTCCCCGATTTTCCACGTACTTTGCACTAAATTGAACTGCCAGACATCGCTGATTCCAATACGACGTTGACACGGTGAAAGCCAAATTCGTTGTAACGATGATGTCATAGACATCGATTGGTGCAAGCGCCATCTCAAGTTTTTTTTTGGCGCTAAATGGGGTTCTTGGTGGGGCTACTGTATAGCAAAAGGCCTACTTAATTAATGACTGGGGTATGTTGTGACAAAGTATCTTGGTGTTTTTCATCAAAATACGTATTTTAGATATAAAAATAGTCATTTTGGCACCATATTAGGCCTTTAATATATGCCAAAGGATTCTATGGAACTCATAGTTCCGGTGAATCTTGATCAATTCATGATCATGAGAAATATTTTAGGGTATTTTAGTGTTCATCGGTTCACAAGAAACTAGAATTTATTACGGCCAAGTTGGGTATCGGTTGAACGAATTGCGGCACACGTCTGTAAAACTCAACGGTTGATGGTAACAGCTAGAGTTTACGCCATCTCTGTAATCCCCGGTCTTCAAAGTTTCAGTCATTGCATACTTTGCTTTTGATACCGAATGTAGGAGTTTTGTGCTTCATACATGTTATGCCACTGCAGTGACAGTCAAGATCGGATAGGCAGCTTTCTTTTTCCATCGAACACTCGTACCGAGGCGCCACCGTGAATGGCCTTGGATTTTGCGAAAGTAGCGCATTCTTACCAAGTTTACCGGCAGCTTTGAGCAGCTAGAATCTTCTAAACCTTCGTAGATTTGTCGAAAATTGTCTGCTTTAGCTCTCATTTGTTGATGGTTGGAAGCAGTGCCCGAAAACATGAACAGGATAATGTCCCAAATCGCGAAATATTCGTAACTGATGGGCACTGGACTTTCCCGACCTTGAGTCATGAGCTGCTCAAGAAGTGCTTGGAACCGAGAGTTTAGTGTCATATTTGTCACGACATTTTACTGAGACACACAAACGGAGTGGTCTTTTCAGAGACTGGAACTAATTTCTACAGTGGCAACTACTCCCGGAGCCCAACGGGCCCCAGGGTGATAAATAGGTACAACAACCCGATCACCGATGGTAGAGTTACGTTCCTTAGCTGGCTTAAAGACACATATGAGTTTCCTGGCATGTTCAGTATACGAACTTAAGTTATGTTTCCCCAAATCGATTAGTGTTCGAGCCTGTCTTCCCAACAACAATTTTGAGGGTGCATGTCTTGTTTTGCATGAGGTGTGTTTCGGTAGGCAAAAAGGGTAATTGTACAATTTCTTTAATGTCACTATCACGCTTTGATGCCTTCATAGCCGACTTAAACGTGTTGACGAATCTCTCAGCCAAATCATTCGTCTTGGAGTGGCATGGAGCCGATCAAATCAGACGGATTCCATGATTTCGAGCTAGGAAATTCTTGTACTCCCACGAAATGAACTGTGGTCCGTTATGGCTAATGATTTGTTGCAGCAGACCGAATCTTGCGAAGATTGTCTTCTCCTCGATAGTAGATTGCACGGACACAGCCTCGGGCAATTTTGAATGGGCACCAACGAGCAATGAGATAAATATAACTATGTATATAGGTCATTGCCAACGAGTATCAGAAACTTGCCACCCATGAATTCTCCAGCGAAGTCTATGTGGAATCTCCGCCACGGCTTGGCAGGAAAGTCCCAGAGATGAAGCGAAGCCTCACTCGGCATACGAACAGTAAATTGACATCCATTGCATGAAGTCGCAACAGTCTCTATTACGTGGTCAATGCCGGGCCTCCTGATTTAAGAACGAGCGCGCGATTTCATTTTCACTGCCTCCAAGCGGCCAACACGCAAATCTTCCAGCAACTTTTTACGAAACCACTGGGGAACAATAACTCGTGTTAACCAAATGATACATCCTTGATGAACAGTCAGAGCATTGTGACGGCTATAGAATGATGCGAGCTCAGAGTCACTGTTTTCAGACCATCCGCTCATGATAGCGTCGTACACTCTTTTCAAAACAGGGTTGCGTACAGTTTCCTGCTGAAACTGTGTGAACTGTATCGGTTACGTTTCAAGTTCTTTCATCATGTACACATGGGCGGAATCGAGAACATCTTCAGTTTCTTCTGCAATTTCCTGTTTTAGTGGAGGTCTCGATAAGCTGTTTAAGTGCAACTTATTGTTCTTGTAGTCAATCGTGTAGTCGTAACCAGTCAAAAATAATGCGTAATAACCATACAAAAATAATGCATAGCGTTGCTGACGCGCTGCTGTCGTAGCTGAAATGCCCTTTTGACAGAAGCGGTTGGTGATCGGTCATCAGATTAAATTTTCTACACTACAAATCACAGTGGCATTTTTTTCACAGCCGAAACGTGAATTAGTCTTTGCGAATAGTTCTTTTCATGGTCAGGTGACCAATTCTTGAAAAGTCATCTAAATTAAGTTTTGATGTCAAAGTCATGTTAAATATAGATTATTACATGGCGAAGTCGTTATCCCCCGTTATCTAGAGCCCGAGTGGATTTTGGAGAATTATTGCCCGTATTGGTTAGGGTGAGAATAATTCATTTTGAAACAGAACGCTCAGTAATAAATACCAACATGGCAACTCGCAATCCCGACTTAGGACGAGCTAGAGCTCATCAGTCCCGACTTCGCAGGTGGATCGTTAAATTTACAGGCTATCAATTCAAACAGGAATACAGTGATGAAGAAATACTAAAGAGGCGCCGTGAACAAGCTCAGACAACGGAACGTATGGAGTTATTTGGTAAGCCGGCATTCGTCAGGCACTGTCGACGTCTGCAGGCCACAGACATGGAGATGTTTCACGGCCTCATACTTGCTATTTACAGCGTACATTTCATTTTTCACCACCATGAGCCACTTCCTAAGTATTTCTGTCTCTCGAGGAAGTAAAAGACGATATAACCGCTTTCCTCGCAGCTGCTTAGTTCGGACAAGCGGGAACGATGCACCGCAACGTAGCGGCATTCACTCTGCATATGAACCACTGACGTCGCTAGCGTCGTTTCTCACCTTCCTCACAGGTTAACGCGACACCTCTTGGCAAGGTAAGGTCGACCGTACGCGAGGCGATGTGGATATTGACCGATTAAGACGGCAAAAAGACTAATTAAATCGGGTGTCATTCTCCTTTAAGTATTCTATTTTCACGTTTGATGACGTCAGCCGCTGAGTGGTGTAGTGGTAAAGTCGGCGACTCGCAACTGTTGAGGCCCGGGTTCGAATCCGGCCTCGGTTTCCCGCCAAAATGTTATCTCACTAGTGAGATAACTTTGTTATTACACGGTTGTATCTGCTATTCGAGGCTTATATTGTGGTATAAAAGCAAGTAACACGTTGTCAGAATTATCTCAAGACATTACAGATCACTCAAACTTGAAAATTGATAAAGTTCTTGCTGTTCAAAGTTGGGTTTATTTCTCAGCCAAACTTGTAATATTACAATGAGACAAGTCCATAGGTCATCAGGTTATTTAGTAAGCACCATTCTCATTGGACAATATAATTACACTAGCCAATGACACGCAAAGTTACATACTTTCCCAAATTCCTGTACAATGTATGTCTGCTTTCCAATATGCGGAAGCCGTGAACTGGACAGCAATGGATGGTAAAAGGAAAATTGAAGAAACAACTATTATGGTACCTTCTGTTGCCGTGTTAGCAACAAAAGCAAAGAAATACGATTTAAAGCTGGGCATACTTTGTTAGTCTTAAAAAGATGTGGCGTTGAGAGCATGCTCAGACGCAGGTATATCTCGAGTCATGGAGACTGACCACGAGCAACAGTGTGCCAGCAACATTCAGTATGAGAAATTATCAAGAGTAATATCAGTGTATCAGCAAAGTGTAGAAATGGCACCATGCCTGCTGTGGAGCGTTTACGGATAAAGTGAAGATCAAGAGACTTCACAAAACATCGTCAGCAACAGCAGGAACACCAGCACCGCAGTCACCATCACCACCCCCACCAGAGGTCAAGCATCATTCGTCACGTAGAAGAATGGCCTGTTTTCAGTTGATTGGTACCACTGCATGTTTTGTCAGAAAAGTGACATCACTTCTTCTTTACACAATGTATTTACTCCAGAAACATCTAAGAACATTCTGACACTGTCAGAAACAGATTTTGTGATGCGAGTCAGGATAGCTAATGTCAATGATTTTGTTGCACCTGAGGGCCAGTACCATCTTAAATGTTACGTCAGCTTCCAAAGAAAAGTCTAAAAGTCTGGTGATGACCAAAGTATGAACATGGACAACTACATAGACACCGGTGACCTAAAGTCGTGAATATAAGCACAATAACCAGCTGATTGTCATACTACTCAACGTCCGTTTGCAACTGCTCATGTGATGTCATGGACATATATCAGCCTTCACAAATATACGTGTTTTGACAATCTTTATCCTTGTTTGACTCCGTAAGCAGAGTTTTGAAACGGTCGCTGATATCGCCGGCCATTTTGAATGAGACCCTAAAGTCGTGACCGTTTCGTTTAGACGGAAACACACGAAGTAAAACTACACAAGTCAACTACAGTGCTTACAGTTACTCTAGACGACATAAAAATGCATTGCACTGTTTATTAATTCGTTTTCAATTGAATTAAATTGTTATATGTTTTGCACCCAACTTTGATGTGCACAGACGTTTTCATTGGGGTTGTTCACGTAGAACGCTAAGGACCCAGGATCAATTATCTCTCTGTATTTTATTGTTTTGGCCTTACAAAACTTTATCGATCCTGGGATATCTTGATACATTGTTCAAGCTACCCCTGGAGCGCGTGTTTGAGTAAATCTGAGCGATGAATATTTTCGAAAATATATCCCAAAAATGCACAAAAAGTGGATTAGTGATGCTGTTTTTAAGATACATTTGAGAAAAGAAGTCACTCACTCATAGTCGGTGGGCCAGATCTCGTAGCGTTCATCCTTGTGAGTACTTTGGGGGGGCAACCTAGTTTTTTCTATGTGGCTAGATAATATACCAGTCCTATAAATCAAATTCCAAAAAGTTCCCACATCTACACTTGCACATTTTTTTTAAAAAAGGTGTTTTTGTTGCACAAAATATGATGCACATTCCTGCCACTTGATGGCGCTTTTCTATTGAATTGACCAATCAGAGAGCCAGATTGTATTGTTGTGCTTAGTTACTTCAATATGGCTGCTCCCATGGAATGTGATGTCTGTATAATTCAAGGTTTATCAAACAGCACAAAATTGTGATGTCAGAGCCTAAAGAAGCTTAGGAAAGCTTCCTGACGAAAGCTGATTGACTGTGGAACTCTGTAGATCAGTAGATCAAAAAGAAGAAGAGGTGTCACAAACGTTTGTGCAGAAAACAGCTGCATGCCCTGGTAGCCTACACAGTATACTGCTGAGTGCTATAGACTAGAATACCAAGTGTCAGACCAGAAAATTGAAAGGACATAGAACGGCATAGCAACGTTTCAAGGCACCAACAGTAGTACTAAAGCTGAAGTTGCTGAAAGTGATACAGATGTTATCCAAGATTTCCCAAGAAAATCAATCACTTCCAAAATCTGAAACACCCAATTAACCTGAACAAGATAGGAACATTCTGAAACATGAGTGCATCATTTGTTAGCAGGAAAAGTACATTATGGGCCACATTTCAAGAAAGAGAAAGAAGTATAGCTTTCAAAAACAGGTACGTGTTTTTTAAAAATACATTTTGGTGTTTTCCACGTGTGATTCAGTATTATCACCAGTTGTTTTTTAACTTGTTCAGCCCCTTGACTGCCTAGGCCTTAGACAATACTGCTGACCCAGTAGAGACGATGATCATACTATAGGTACTTCATATGCCGGATACTTTTCGGCAAATTATGTTCCTATAAGTTTAGAAGTACCGCGTAGAGAGATGCCTCTGAGGAGGTCGTTAATGTTTTCATTTGTTCCCAGTTTAAACAAATACTCCTGCAATCCTGTTTTTCGAACACTCCATTCAGTTGCCACATCGACACTGCTTGCGCTAAGGGATAATCCTATGGCGTTATACTGTGGGTGTGATTTTAAAGCACTTTAAGTCTAAAATTTTTGAGAAGGTTAAATGGAGTAGATAGTTGCAAACAACATGCCCAAGTGGCCGTCATCCCCTGCCGTAGTCTCAATTTTTTGTAAACATTAATTACTTAGGTAGCAGCTGCAATGATAATTAAATTAAAGTGCCTAAGTGGCCATCGTCGCCGTCGAAATTTGAGGACGATGGAAGCCACTGTCCATTTCGTCAAACGTCGATTACCTTAAGTGTAAATCGATTGACTATGGTTTGAGCATCTGATTTAAAAAAATTAAATTTCAATCACTGCACAGGTATATCAGCTGATTTATTTTCAGCTGCATCTACTGATCTAATTATTAGACGATCAACATTATTAGGCTACAGATCAAACGGCATGTAAATTTGTTAGGCTGGTGGTGGATCAGCTCCTGATACGTCCGTCTGAAAAAGTTGCATGCCAACTCACTCATAGTTGAATGTTAAATTAGTGTTAACAGTTCGGGTTTTTTTCAGTTGGACTTGTATCGCAAGCAACAGCTCAGTCCAGAGCCCTGAATATGCAAATGAAATTCAAAGATAAAGACCTTGTGTCTTAGAAGCCAAGTACCACAGATCATCATGCTGTAAAAAAGAGAAAGACAAAGATTGTGGAGAGTGACGAATCCCCAGTTTTCAGAGATGTTTTTCTACAGTTTTGTTTGGAGTTCATTGAATCAAAGCTTCTAGCACATGGAGATGTCATTTGCCTTTCAAAAATAAAGCAAGACTTTGAAGCTGTTCTTCAGAAAGCTGGTGTGCATGAAGTTATTTGGACAGGCAATCTTAAGAAATATTGTTGAAGCTACTCACTGTTGTAGTTTGTGCCTGACTAAGAGATACGAAAGTGAATTGAGGCTAGTGTTCAATAATTCACTTGCTGACTCTAATTAACACAGCCCATTGTAACATATTTTGAATCAAACGTTTGCCCAAATAGTGCCCGCCTCCAAACAAGGACTTAGTGTTTGACCCTTCATTGCCTGCGGGCTAATCACCAGTGTGCAGTGCTGTACCCTCTCTAATCGACCATAGTTGGCTCCTTGGCGGTGGAGCTTTGCAGTTAATATGTATGGCAATGACCGCATCTCCATTGACAGTACTAAACGATGAACGCTGCAAGTGCAAAAAGAACATGTGTGCTGGGAAACTGAGTTTGTGCTGCAATGCTGGGTCAAACTGTACAGAAATGTGCAGCTGTGACAACTGTAGTAACATCAGCAACACTGACTGCATAACATTGGATAGTTCTTTGACAAGTCAACCCTAAATAGACCTCCAACCCCGTTATTTCCTTTTTTGTATTAAAAAGTTAATTTTATTTGTTGATTAAGTCATAGAAAGTACATACTTTGATCATTGTCATGTATTTGTCTCATACTGCTTGATAAACGCTGTCAGAATAATCTATTATTTTCATACAGTCTTTGTGCACATTCACAGAGATCATTCAACTACCGGTATATTGTTTTTGTACTATAACGTATTTCTGGTGTATTATGCAAACAAGCTGTATTTTACACCATTAGTCAATGTTTTAGTCATTGAGGCACAAATTTTGCCCAGTCTCAAGTGTTTTGTGTTATTTTTGTTGCCTGACAATGCCAGAATAACTTCCTAGAAACATTCAGACTTAGTTTGTATTTTTGCCACTAGGTGTCTCTTTACGTTTTTTAAATTTCACTGTTTACAATTAATTTACAATAGTAAAACATGTAATGTGAGTGTAATATTGTTCAATACAATGGCACTGATGGGACCATATTACTTGTTTTACAAAAAAGTCACCAAAACTGTTGTTTTTACAAATATAAGTTTACTAAGCTCTTTGGTGATTATTAGGTAACTTCAAACTCAAATTTCTCAAAAATGTGCAACTTTATATGTGGGAACTTTTTAGATTTTGAAAACACTCTAATAAATGAATTAAAAAACACCAAAATAAAATTGCCCCCCTGAAGTACTCACAAAAATCATTTTCTAGAGGCCCTACAAAATCTGGCCCACCGACTATCACTGTTTGTTATCATATTGTGAATACCAACACGTCCCGGTATTCGTTTGACGTTTGTGAGCAGACAAACGCTGGAAACTTCAACGCCAGATGTCGCGGGACCGCGCAGAAGAGGAAATAAGATCGTCCACGACCTTAGAGCACTCACGACTTTAGGAACTCTGACGGTATTATGTGATGAACTTAGATCAGGACTGAATCAAGGATATGTGTATGACATGAGGGTCATTTGGAATACTTACATGAATGAACAGTTGACATCAAAGCATGGCATTCAGTATCCTATGAAGCAGGCAACTCGCCGATCTAGTTTCTATGATGATGTCAAAAAGTCTCTTGGTGACAAAGCACGCTTTGTACGGAATATTGACCAAAAGGGACACCTATTACTTTATCCTCCGAAATATCGTGAACGCACTATTGCGTCTTCCCAGTGTTTATGTTTTCCTATCAATAATGCTCGGAGGAACAGATGTTTTGGACTGTGTCGATGAAAAAGCGAACATCTCTCGACATAGAAAGGTTACAAACATTGCTCGAACTTTCTAAGTGACGGAAGCTGACACCAAAGCATATTGGTCTTGACCTTACTCTACATCAAGCTACGAGATAAGACAAACTAGTAGGTTTGTTTTCAGCTGCAGGTCACACAGTTGCTATGGACACCGTAAGACGAAGAGACACTTTGATTGCAACTTAAATAATGAACATATGTGAACAGAACAACTGTATCCACATACCTGATGGCATATTTGCCTGGTAAGATGATATTATCAACAATCGACAACATTGATGTATTAGAGGAGACGTTGATGGGAATAATACATTCCGTTGCACGCAGATGATGCTGTGGCAAAGGGCCCCTTGTCAAAGGGTTCAGTTTGATGAGAGTGCAATCAGCAGAGAGAAGGTTTTAGACACGAGAACTTTGAAAAAGTTACATGATCTTGATTCTGCACCTAGATTCCAGAGCAGACCAGAGCCTCCTAACAATGCTGGTGCCCACTCTGAGGAATGGTTTAATTGTACACAGGCGCAAGATGAGGCACAGCTGAAGAAAATGGCCTGATCAACTTAGACTATGAATTATTCAGATATGATTCCACAATTGTCAGCCATAATTTAATTCTATTTTGCATGCATGAGTCTCATCAATTACCTTTTTCTTGCTCCTTTGAACTTCTCTGCTGTTAATAATAATATTTCTGCTTTTTGTTAGTTGCCATGGTAACCCTTTTTGAATTATTAAAAATTGTGTGCACCTTGTTGTGATATACCTTTGAAAAACTCAACTTTTTAATTGAGGCAGTACATACTCATAAATCTGAAATTTTTGCATATTGCTCAGCATAGAAAATTTCTTTTTTAAACATTAAAATTAAGACGATTTGCAAAGCAAGCGCGTGGTTAATGCCACCACGAAAAATGGATTAGGTCTTTTGGGCAACTTAAAACTGTTTTAAATACAGCAACTTTTGCTACGAATTTGTAGCACAAAATATAAAGCGTGTAAGAAACATTACGGAAAAAGTAGGTTCCCGCGCAAACGCTTTGGATCATACAAAGTATGTCTCTTAGCATAGTGCTTTGTGGCGCAATGGAAGTGCGCGCTCGCCCTGCTGACCAATAGGTTGTGCAATTTTGTGAACTTTTTCCATTTTTAAATCACAAGCGGCAATATTGCAGTTAAACTGTTTAAATGCTTTAAAAGAGAATTTCTAATTTGTTTATTTAAAAATATTCTTTCTGGATGACCAATAAATGACGTTAATACACACAGAGTGTTATCATATGTGACTAAGTCAGTTGAGTTCATGTGCCATCTTGTGTATCTGTTCGCCATCGGGACAAAAAATACGTGAAGCAGGTAAGGTGAAAGTCTTTAATCAAGAGCGTGTTTTTGTGGCGACTTGACGAGCTGAAAATTTGCCGTGCGGCGAGCTCGGACTCCTGAATGCGATCTGGGTCGTGGGATTTTGCGCTCTAGTCGCAAATAGCGACCTGGCCAAAGTAGAGCCGTCGAGGTCTGATTATACTTCAGCAATCAAGGAAAATAGAGGTAAACCAAAATTTTCTCCTGGGCGGAAGTGGGGAAACCCCATTCAACCTCCCCGCATTTGGCGCTACGCGTCTCTACAATCGCGCTTTTGATTGTCTACGAGACAAAATGTTGGGCCCCCTTGTTATAACCTAGATCCTCCACTGTTAATGTTTTGTGTTTAGGATTATCGACTGTGTACCAATGGCAATGAATAGCAGTATTTCAACATACAACCTTGTCCGGCCCACTAGTTCAACTTTCACCCTGTCGTACCCGGTATATCGTGTATAGTGCCGTTAATCTTCAAACATGAGAGCTTGGTCACATGTTGTTGAAAAAGTTGCAATTTAACACATAATTTGTCTGGTCGTATCTGATCGTCAGTCATATTTGGATATTGCTTCAGTTCCTTATCAGAATAAAATGCGTCAGGACTGGTGCCTTTCCTGCTGTCAATAAAATTATTTTCATTATCAATTTCTGAGACATGTTTTTACAGTAATTATTTTAATAATCTGTTGTGGGGTCCGTACAGGTGTTCGCTGGTCCCTATTTTGCCCTTTCCCTGTGTTCCCCAACGGATGTTTCCTCTTCCCTAAGTTTGCCGCGCTTTATGTTACCCGTGCCAATGTTCCGTTGACCCCATGTTCCCCGATCCTACCCATACTTTCTATATTTGGGTAGTGGTTTTCCACTGCGAACTAGAGTTAAAGATCCTACGGCTGAAAAGCGTTTGAGGACACAGGCCAATCATAACAGAACACTTCTGGGGGTTATTTCAGATATTTTGTGCACGTGCTCGTCTTACTGAGCATTGGAATGTGCTGGTGAAACTTACTCATTTCATGATTCAAGGAGACCTTTCAAACGGGATAAAGCGCCTGTCCGTATTAATTGCAGCCATGGTCTAATATACTTTAGAAGCCCCTCAAATGCACGAAAGCAAGGCTGTAAACATCCCACGCACAAACCACTTTCCTTCCTCGTTCACTTGATCACATGGGGCACAGACGATTGCAGTACTGAAAATGGTTCAAGTTGAGTAAAAAGACGAATACCCCATTATCTCGGGTGTTTTTTTAAATAGTGAGCAACTGAAAATACCGGGCCACCATTTCGCTTTTTTCAGAAAATGAAAAACAAAGATCACAATCAACTAGTATGCTTTTGTCCTTTTGTTGTAACGCCAATACTCTAGTTTGTGGTGTATTTATATTTAGAAAGAAAGCAATGTGATCGTGATAAATGTATTAGGATATTTCAGGGTTAATCGGTTCACAAGAAATTAAAATTTAGAACTGCCAAATAGGGAACGCTGTGAAAGAATTTTTGCACTTGGCCCCACCCCACGAATAATAACAGCTGCGGTTTACGCCTTCTCTATAACTCCCGGTCTTCGAAGTTTGAGCCACTGCAGTCTTTGCTTTGCTACCGAAGGCAGGAGATACGTGTTTCATACATGTGTTACCATAACAGTAGGACACAGTACCACCGCCACCGAGATGGCAGTCGGTATTGACGCGGCATCCTTCTTTTTCCATCCAACACTCGTACCGATTAGTACTGTACTGTTTTTCGCGAAAGTAGCGCATTATAACCCCATTAATCGTCACCTTTGTGCAACCGAAATCTTTGAAACCTTCGTAGAACTGTTGAAACTTATCTGCCTTAGCTCTCATTTGTTGGTCGAAGGAAGAAGTGCCGGAAAAATACTGTCGGATGATGTCCCAAATCCCGACGAACTCGTAATCGATGGGCGCTGGACTCTGCCGACCTTCAGTCATGAGCTGCCCAAGAAGTGCTTGGGATCGAGAGTTTAGAAGATCATTTCTGGTCGTGTCTGTTCCACCTTGGATGTCAACATTAAATTTCATTTCATAGGAAGGGACTGCCGATATCTCCTGGCTCGTTAGACCGGTGCACGCGTCCACTCCCAGCTGTCCCACCTTTGATGCCCCCTCAAAGTTTGCACATGCAGCCGCTAGAAATTGCCGTTCAGAATAATTTTTGGACTTTTTAGCAAAAGTCCATTGACGGATAGACGACCCGTAGTAAACTTTTGTAACTACGTGAGAACCAAAAGTACTGAAAAATTGTTCATACTGGACCCAGGATGCTATATTCTCAGGAAAGATTATTTCCAAAGGTAAGCCACCCAATGCTGCAGTAACATCGCTGGAGAGCTTAGAATATGCCACGCAGCTCAAAGCGCTTGCTTGAGTATACGTCCACATCCGCAAACTATTGCCGCTGACGTCAATTGAGCCAGTGCTCAAGGAACTTGTCTTTACTCCCAGTGTCGTTCCCATGGTGAACTTGCCTTTGAGGGCGGAGGGCAACGACCTTGACAAAACAACATCGTCATAAAACTTCTCGGTGTTTGCGTAAAAGTTTACATTGTTCCTCGTCTGTTGATCTTCTGCGTTAGCCCCAAGGCAGTTTGAGTAGACAGTGGAAAAGATTGGCGCCCCTCCGGTGATCTCGGAAAAAACATCGATGTTGGGTACATAAAACCCCTTGCCGAGTGGGTTCTTTGGGTTAGTGGGCTCATATTTGGCAGGAGTGATGCTGGTGGTCGCCCTTTGCACTTTTTCTATTGTTTTCACAGATTGGTCGTGAAGCATCGCGTTTACGCAATTTAGAGCCAAGCATATGGCAAGCAGTCTGGTCACGTTTACCTGAAAAAAAGGAATCTTATATGGTTAGCTTACTACCCGTCTATTGCGCTAGGTAACAAACTAGCGTTTAGTCATTAGATATATTGAGAGCTGCTTCAGTAATATACACTAATACTTTTGGAAGTGATGTGTCAATCAATGGCGAGTGTCGATTTTTCGGTCTAATTTATTGGCGCTTCAAGGGGAAGCTAACTGATTGTAATGTTACTTTTGGTCAAATGAGTATTTTCAAGTTATTCTAGATAGATGTTCAACTTGTTTAAATTAAGCCTGGTTCTAATTATTTATGTACCCTTTACTCTGGAAGTGACGTTCGAAACCCAAGTCATTCCCCGCCAGTTTGGTTAACAAGCAGTCTGTTTGCTTGTAGCTATTATCTGCTTTGCCCGAATCTTTTTCAGTATTCCTTCAAGTTTTTTGTGTATTGGGATTGTCATGAGCTCGCATAGAATGTCGGAGTTGTGTCTTACAATTTTCCAGTGCATAGATGACAAAGTCTGTCGAGTTGGCCTGTTCGAATGCTATTATGGAGCGTCCCTGGCGCAACCTTGTGACAAAGTCATTTCTGACACACTAACGCGTCAATGACGCTGTCACCCAGTTGCCGAACACGCTTCAATGTTCTGAAAGGGGAAGGTAACCTTTGTTCGTGTCATTTTTGGCAAAAATGGTTCGTTGGTTATCCCTGACATACCCTTCAGTTAATTACGGCACCCCGTAATGTCATTAATTAGTCGTGCACTACTCCGGAAGAGACGTTTAGGCGGTCAAGAATTTCCTAGTGCGTTCTAGTTACTGTGACGATCTGTTCTATTGTTGTTTTTGTGCTAGCCTCCTAAAATTGTCGTCACCACTTTCCATTGATGAGTATTCTATGACAAGGTAGGTTAGAGATTTCAATTAAGTTGGATTTTGGAATCTTTAGTTTGTAGTAGCAGTGGGTGTACAGTGAGGCAGAATACAGACTGCGGGTGAGAGTGATGAGGCAGAGACTGAGGACAGACGTGGTGGGACGTCTTGGTGCAAATGCAAAGTGTGTACTGTTATGCCGACCTCAATGGAATGACTATCCTGTTCCTACTGGAGACCTGAGCAACCAAACCGCTTACATCCAGCCACGTGACTCACTCGCCACACATCTGGCACCTTCTAAATATCTCCAATACTTTAGTCAAATCCACGATAAACTTATTAAAGTTTGGCTCACCAGCCTGACCGCTGAACGTCGAACTGTCCTCCCTATTGGGTTTCAAACTTAGCCAGCCTCCCGTTCAGTAACGCTAGGACCTCGTTAAAAAGCAAGACTTCGCGAGATTACGTGAGATATAGCCGTGCATGTTAAATAAGAGCACGTGACTTTGACTAGGTTTTAGCTAGGTCCTAGCGTAGGTCCTAGCGTCTACTGAACGCACGCCAGTATTCACTCGTACTAGTCAACATCGCTGCAGGGCTGCTTACAGGCTCTGGGCTGGAGACAACATCAGCACAGGGGGAATCACTGCTCGTTCCCGGAATTGCACACAATGTGTACGTTTGGGAAGCACGAATGGCAGTAGATGGAGCGCCTCCAGTCACTGTAGGGGCCAAAGCTCGCGAGGCTACTCCTGCCTTCATCACTATCTGTTAGGTTAGAGTGTTTTTTAAGACGTGGAGCGTCGCGAACTGCAGCCACTGCAAGCATGTTAGTGATTCAAGGCCTCAAAGTTATGTTCGCCCGTGCATGTGAACAGTCACAGCGTTATAGTAGTCAACAGAATTTCTGACATGACCAAAAAGGTATCAACATATGCGCAGTTAATTCACAGCATTCTTTTACACAGGTGGTCTAAAATCTCCTTCATGGACATCATATGACGGAGCCGTAGAATCCTTTGGCGACTTAGTAGCCTGAGATTGTCCTGGGTCAAAATACTGGCAGATACGTCATCACTAAACAACCGAATTGAATATGAGTTTGAACTGAATACTATATGAGAACTCTCGCGGTAACGTAGTCGAAAGAAATTAGAGTTTCCTCTTCACTTCAAACGCGAACGTGTGAGGTTTGCATGCTTTGCTCACTATACGTCACAGTGTTGACCAATATTTTCACTCGTTCAGTCTTTCTTACAAGGACGATAACAGCATAAAGGCAGCTGATCTCGCGCACTAAATGCAGAACGTGAGTTTGTAAATGTTTTTAGAAAGTTCAGTCAGCCATGAGATGGTATAACTTAGTTGAAACCTGGCCTTCATTCTGAGGCTCTTGTCGCGTTTCTGAGTAATCAGGGTGGCAATCGGTGTCTCGTGCCAAAACATTTCAATTTTGGTAACATTTCATGAAAGCAAATATGAATAATGCTTTGCTTGAAAATGATCAAAGCAAACAGGAATATCTGAGAGTCTGAATTAAACACAAAGATATTCCTGGAATTTGCTCAAAATCGCTTTTGGTGTCAGACGAAAGATATCTAAGAATTTTCATACGTGAGATTATTGACTGGTCTATGGGGTCAGAATAGAATGATGTCAACTGGTTGTAGTTTTGACCCCGTGTTCAGGTTAAACTTGTTGCCGAAACTCTATTGGAGTGCAACGCATACGCAAACTTGAACTTGTGACCTCTGGTGAATCACACCTTTGCGTTTGCGTTTAACGTGTAGCCGAAGCTCTCTTACTAGTAAATAAAACAATCCTTTCAATAATGTTTGCAATATTTAGTGATGGTGTGCCCAGAGTTACGTACAGAACATATCACAAGGGTCAAATTCACAGGCGTTACCTTTTAAACAGGCTTTAATTACCAAACAAATGAAAGCGCTCTGAGGAGCGAAACTTGGCGAAATTAACCAAAAAAACAAGTTCGAGAGGACGAGAAAAGACGACGACAGAGATGATGACGAAGATGACAGCTATGACGACGATGGTGGCGATAATGGACAACCCTAGTTATGATATCATTCATATAACGAACGTAGAGGTCAGAAATCACTAAGAAATAGGCTACAGTCTTGAGCGACACTTGGCGAAATTAACTGAAGAAAAGACGACGTCGGAGATGATGACGAAGATGACGAATATGATGATGGTGGTGGCCATGATGAAGAACATCAAAACATTCATATGACGAATTTAGATGTCATAAATCATTAAGAAATAGGCTGCAGTCTAGTTCAATAGAAGCTAAACCAACCTGAATGCAGCAAGAGCGCTCAACAAAGGAGCAGCGTTATCACAAAATCTCAAATAACCCGAAAAGTAGACGTCGTAGAGAAAAATGAAAAGCATCATCTGAAAGCCCGTTCAAAGTTCTATCTAAACTGATGGTATCGCCTAATTCCGTAAATTTTTCGAAAAAAATGAAATTTTGCGTTTTTTTTAAGAATTTCAAACTCAAAAAACTCGAAAACGGTAAGTCTGAGAAAAAAATTGTACAAGCCATTTGAAAGATAATACTTCAAAGAATCTACATGCAAAAAATCACGTCTTTTTCTCTCCCCGTTTAAAATCGCACTCCAGACGACTGAAAATGGGTCAACATGCGCCATATCCGCCATCTTGAATGCAACTTCCGGTTTTTTGGCTTTGTATAATAGCATGTTACAAGAAACTAATACTTGTAAAAATTCGAAGGAATTGATCTCATAATGCGCCCTCTAGAGGAGAAAACGTTTTTAAGCCAAAATCGAGGTGCGCATGCGCGATCGCCGATATTTCCGCCATCTTTAGCCGGAAGTAAACAATTTTCGGTATACTTGTAGCAAGCTTCCGGTCCATGTACTGTGGCGATTCTTAGCTTTTTACGTACAAAATTGTAGCCTCCAGAAGCATTTGAACCTTTAAATGGAAACAAAATGGCCGCCACAGCCGCCATCTTGGATTCGATTTTGACGAAAAACAATAGGCTTCCAGTACTTCTGGAAGTACGTGTTATGTGTAAATTTCGTGATGATTGGACGAAAATTGCGACCTGTATCGTGCGAACAAACAAAAAAAAAAACTAACTTAGTGTCAGAGCAATATACTTGGCGAAATTTATTTCGCCAAGTAATTATTTCGCTAAGTAAAAACTTAGTGGAAGAGCAACATACTTGGCGAAATTTATTTCGCCAAGTAAAACAAAACAAAAAACTTAGTGTTAGAGCAATATACTTGGCGAAATTTATTTCGCCAAGTAACAAACTTAGTGGAAGAGCAACATAATCAGTATTTACTTCATTCAATAGCACGCACATTGACAATGTGTTGGTGTTTTACCAAGAGCTGAAACTTGCCTGCCTTGCGAGTTTGGGCATAGCGGAGACTAGCCACTCTGTCATCAGCCCGCGATTTTTTGTTACATTTTTAATAGTGTAGCAGATACGCGAAAAATCGTTCAAATAATGATACAAGCACAAAATTTAGTACACGTATTTTTTGGAGAAGGAGCAGATTTCAAAAATCACGTCTGCTACGTGAAAAAAATTGAAATGGCGACCCTTTTTAAAGATGGCGCCATCGGCGACTTGGTTTGGGTATCACTCGACCCAGTTATCCAATTTTGTTGATTTAAACACCGTTTCATAATTTCAGACATTTTAGACTATGATTTTGGAGTTTTTCTTGTTGGAAGAAGTTCATCTTCGTCTTTTTGATAGGAGCATAGAAGGAATCAGTGTCTTCATTTTTAAGTGTTTCTATAAAATCTTCAAAGCACTCCTTCTCAATTGAGAGGTGTGTAGACACCCTCTCGGCCGCGTTTGGGAGAGAACAATCTTTGTTGTCCAGCTCAGCAGATCTCCAGCTTCTCCAATCTTCAAATGGATTACTGCATATTTCCTCTATTGTGCTAGTCAACCTTTGTATCTTGTTCTCTGATTTGTGACGGTCTGTTCGTGGTGGCTTGTCTTCTTGGTCATATCTGTCAACATCGATGACTCTTCATGTTGTGCTATGAGCTGAGAGATAACAGGGTCCGGAACTGAATATCATTTTGGTGCTGTTGCGTCCTCTGTGGTTCCAATCACTCCGTCATCACCTTTGATAAAAGCATTGGCCTGTTTATTTGCATGGTCGAATGCCATTGCGGAAAGAACTGTCCGACTTATGGACCACAAACTTCCAATCATGAAAAGCTTAGCAGCCTACATTGTCGTTTGCGAATAGGTATAGGATCTGGCGTGCGTTCAGTATACCCTAGGACCTACGCTAGGACCTAGCTAAAACATAGTCAAAGTCACGTACTCTCATTTAAAATTCACGGCAATATCTCACGTAATCTCGCGAAGTCCTGCTTTTTAGCGAGGTCCTAGCGTTACTGAACGGGAGGCAAAAGATGCTGAAGTTAGTTTCTCTCAAAAACCCGGTGAAAATCAGAGTGGCTAACTACAGGGACAGCACAAATGCCAGTACTGAAACTGAGAGCTCTGTAGTCTGCGATGTTCGCACCAGCATTCAAAGCTCATAATCGCAGTATCAGGTGACAATTGTTTATTCCTACATTAGGCATTGTAAGCCGACTTCACCGGCCTATAGAGGCTAAACGCTATCGTCTGGTGGCTTGGCGAGTCTTCTTGAGACTTGGAGCTGACAAGAATAAATCAGGTGTGTCAGGTGAGACCACACCAGTTTCGGTTAGAGCTCTTGAGCACCCAATGCCATGGAGAAGGGAGCCCAAAGAGCATGGCACGGTCATTTCGATGTGTAAACCTCCGAACATGATGACAAATTTCTGCTCACCGTACTATTCAGGCCACTGCCACTGAACCTGCTTGGTAAGCCGATTGATCAGCCGTGATTACTTGTCCAAGATTGAGTAATTTCATTGCATCTCTTATCTTACCCATTACATGTCAAACTGTGGCTACAGAATGTGACCAAATTCATCATAGCAGAGAGACAGAGGCCTGATACGTAGGACCACTTTTTTCTCTGCATGAAGGACAAACCAAGTTGTTCTAGCTGATTCATAGAGTTCTTTAGTACTGAAAACTTTCTCAAGTAACTTTAGCAGACGGCTTCCATGTTTTTGAACGCAAAATAAGTTTCTAGTAGAAGAGAGCTGGATACCAAAGTTTACACTGGAACTAACACCAAAACCATTACAAGGCCTATCCCAAATGTTGTTTTAAGAATCCGGTGGCAAACACAGGTTATTTTGCTCATCTGTGATTCTTTTAAATATATTTAGGATTAGTTGTAATTATATATCGACTTTTAGAAATAATATGCTTAATTCTATGCACCCAAGATGTGGGTGCAGCCATGAAATATTTTAAGCTGACTAGAAGCGAAGATATATTAACAAAATGTAAAGATTAGCAAGGGTTCCTTAATTTGGAACGTTACATTCCTTTACGATAAGGGTATTTCCCTTTTTTAGACAAAATGAGCAAAACTTGCTCCTAATATTCACAGTATTTTGCTTGAACAAAGAATTTTAGATTCTACATGCAAAATTACATTTGTTATATCACCAAAATCATAAAATTACTCAACAACTCCATGCTGTGCTGGAACATGTGAGATTAAATTTAGCAAATGGCGGCCATCTTGAAAATGGCCGTCATTTTGAATTTTTGCGTGATTAACGTTTTCTTATGAAACACCACTCTTTGTTTGATATAGAGACCAAATTTGGTGAAGTGTACAATTCGGATTTCTACACTTATCTGCTCCACTTTAAGTTCTTTATGTCCGCTTAACGTGAATGATAACAGTAAGTAGAATCGCAAACTGGCGCATGTACAACAACAATGTGGTGAAGTGGCTACGTGACCTTTTTATCTCGGTGGATTAGCGCGATTCGGGTAATGCACTATCGCTTACATGTTAGTCTTCAGTTAAATGCATACCGGTGACACCTAGAACTCATAGTGCCTCGGGAAAACGCTTAAAATGACACTATGTGAAAAATAAAACAAAATGTTATTCAATCCACACTTTAATTCAAGACCAAGCAAATTACAATAAAGAAACCTGAAAGCTATAAAGAAGAGATACTGTTATGCATAAAATATTTCAGGTTACTTTCGTTGCTTTCTTGTTGCACTCAGTCTGCTTGAAAGCCGATGGCATTCCTATTCCAAAAAGTTCGGATACGGATCCTCGAGTTCCATTAAAGGAGCGTGGAAGGCAAAAGCACGTCAAAAATGTCTTTTAAACAATTACTGACAAAAGTTCCATTTCGCAACGTCTACTACAGACTCCCGTCCCTGTTAAATGCGCATGCTCTAACGGTCATTCGACAAACAGCTGGCGTGCGTTCAGTAGACGCTAGCTTAAACGCTAGGACCTAGCTTAAACCTAGTCAAAGTCACGTGTTCTCATTTAAAATGGACGGCAATATCTCACGTAATCTCGCGAAGTCTTGCTTTTTTGCGAGGTCCTAGCGTTACTGAACGGGAGGCTGATGTGTATTAAAGGCAGATTATCACGTGTGATCGCACTCCGAATCTGAGGTCGACAGCACAGCATGAGGCAAGCCAGTGAAGCAAGAAATTTTCCAAAAAATAATTACAATTGCATTTTTAGAATGTATTTGCAGACTATGACACTTTTATAACTGATTTCAAACACCTAGGGCTTATATGAATTGCCTCCTAATCAGACTGGATGCTACTTGAAGTCACCATTGTTTAGTTTTCATCAAATTTCAAACGTCACATTTCCCTTAATGGAAAATGTGGTACGTCTATGCTTTGTCATTCCAAATAAGGAGACGAAGTGACGAGCGGTTGACGAATCATTTTCTGAAATTTGAAACTAAACGAAAAATACTTTGACAAAAACCATAAAAATTCCTGGTGAGCAGGTCGAATTCTGTTTGAGTGGCAGAGAAACGATTAGTCCCCTTTAAGTTTTCTTGTTTTCTAGCGTGATATGCTGTCTGCCGAAATTTTATAACGTTTATGAATAATTTTGTTGATGACCTGAATAAGTTGAAGTGAGGTAATCTACTTGGCTCCCTGTTTGTCTTGTCCTGAGGATAATATGCTATTTTGGACCTTTTCCACGCATGGGGTAAACAATGGAGAACGGGGTTTAATTTCAGTAAAATTGAAGCTATATAGGACCCTTGTGTAGCTAGTCAATTGTGTCTTCAAATATAACAGATCACTTGCATTGCAATGTAAATAACTGCATGTTTGCATTTTCAATGTGTTCGAGCAAAACAAGAACTTCGGTGTAAAACAGATATCCCGGATTTGAAAACAGGCTCCCGCACCATCAAAACAGCTAACCACCCCAAAAAATGAACCCCGACTTTCAAATCAGAAACCTCGGGGATCGGACAAGAAACCCGGACAATTTTTCAAGTTTTCTTTAGACCGTTGTCAGTAGCTTCAAATGTTGAATTAAAGCATCTTCAAGTACTTTCCAGTTCTTTTCTGCATTTGCTTGTTAAAATTGTCAATAATAAAACGTAACTGATATATTTACTTTGTTGCTTGATTTTTATGAGTAAAACTTGTGCAACTTGTCTGTGGGCAAATTTCAACATAATGTATACTCTCAACTCGTAGTTATCTCGGTGAATATTGTGTTGATTTCAGATTATTCAATAGTTTCTGCAAAATATTTTAAAAAATGAAAAACAAAAATATTATTTCGATATTCGAGTGCCCTTGTTGATTAATTTGTTGTGACATATACGCAACCTCGTGGAAGAAGAACAGTTGATTGGCGAATTGGGGAAAAAACAAACTGGCTAATAAGTGACCCAATATTTCATGGCGCCGAAAGCCGACGCAACGAATCACACCACAACTTTAGCAGCAGAATAACGTAGAGCGCCAATCCGTTGTCTAAAATTCTCATATAGTAAAACAACATAACACAACAACTATTTTATGTAGGAAGATTTATTTTTCATCAGGCAATGTCTGACAGTAAGTGCACGGAGTGGTGTTTCGATTCCCGGGTGTCCTGTCCGATCCCCGGCGTTCCTGTTTTAGAGTTTTGGGGTTCGAGTTTGTCGGGATGGTTAACTGCGCGATATCTGTTTTTGCACCGGGGTTCCTGTTTCGAGGGAACACCCTGATTTTTTAGGGTCGTCGGGCAGTTGTTGACGGAAAGTTTCAAGCGTACGCGTGATATTGAAGTTCAAAACATGAACCAAAGCATATGCCGCATGTGTTAACCTGATATTGGAGTTTTA
The DNA here is from genome assembly GCA_002633005.1 of Phoronis australis. Classification (NCBI taxonomy): domain Eukaryota; kingdom Metazoa; phylum Phoronida; family Phoronidae; genus Phoronis; species Phoronis australis. The sequence continues at coordinate 754,845 of NMRA01000070.1, read as the reverse complement.
TACCAGTTCTCAGGGATCACTCGACTTCCTCAGTTGATATGTTTCCTTGATGAGAAATACCTCTATTTAAGAATTCTGTTCCTGGAGCATTTTATGTCAGGCGAATATAGCTGTCGTGTAAACTATTACTGTCAGTGAAAACCTTGGTCAGTTTTGTTGTATGTGTTGCGCATTTTGTACGTAAGCTTTTCTTTGAGGTTGTTCAGTGTAACAGTGTAACAGGGTAGCAACTGCGTGGTCACTTAAAATGATAGCGGTATTGGATTGAATATACATGAAATGCTTGATGTGTACAGTTCGGTTGACATATTGTTGATTAGGACGACACAAATTTCTACGTTTTGGTGTTACATAGTTGCGGTTTAATTGAACAGCTAACTATTAACGTCTAAAGGGTTATATTTGAAGGCCGGACAGAGAGAAAGCAAAGCTTTTACTTACCATGTTAATCGCCATTGCCTCCTCTTCTTAAAACAGCTGCGTGTCAATTTTTTGGTTTTATCCGCACTCGAAGGACAAGACAGTTCCTTTTTATAAGTTTGAAACTATAATTAATTAACCGCAAAACCCTTCTTGGATAATGAAATATAGACATTATAAGTTTGAAACTATAACTATTTAACCGCAAAACCCTTATTGGATAATGAAATATAGACAATCAATTTTAAAAGATTAAATAAAACTTTTCATGAACCCGCCTAATGTTTGCTCGATGCTTTTGTGAGGGCATTGTCAATACTGCAAGAAGCGTCTGGTGTGACAGATTATAAAAAAGATTGATATATGTACATGTATATATATATATGTATATGTATATGTATATGTATATGTATATGTATATATATATATATATATATATATATATATATATATATATATATATATATGCAAACGCGCGATACCCGTATACATGTGAAGTGGCTTTAAACCATTTTCTCGTTTCTAAAACACCTTTCTAGATCGGAGGCACATTTCTGTTTCTGTATACAGCATTATTGCCTTCTGGTTTAGTGTAAAAGTTAAAACTGGTAACAATAATTTTCTCAGATATATCCAACTGTTCAATATCTCCAACTTTTCAGTCTGGTTCCAAACATTCACACAGTGAGCTTCTTCTGAACCAATAGCCAGTTCTCCCCGAGTTAAGTAATCTATTCATCTAAACTGAGTAAAGAACTGAATGTGAATTTTTATCACGCTAGTGAAATATACGTAGTTCACTAAAATGGCGAAAGGTTGATAAATACGAATTGTAATTGCATTATTAAGTAAACTGATTAAATACGACCATGAGGTTAACACCAAACAGTTAAAAATTTCCATGATAGTCCATGCACCGTTTTGGTCCCAAGTAGTGCTCGTGAGAGTCTTTTGTCTTTTGACGCAGGTCGGAGCGAGGCTAACCTTTTTGATACTGGTCCCACCGGCTTCGAACACGAGAATACTTTCTTACAACGACCGAGTCTGTTTTAAGTTTAATATTACTTGAGAGAACTGTGATAAAATAACATTTTGAATAACTCATTTTAATGTGTTGCTTTTACATAGATACTTAGCAATGCATGTAGGTCTCAGTGTTCTGTTGTCAACTCTTTTTCTTTCTCTCACACACACCAATACAGACCTCTGCTGTGTCCGCTTCGCCAACTTCTTAGCTGTAAGGAACACAAATGGCGTGTTTTTGAGCCGCGGGTGCGTTTTATCCTTTGGCACGACCATTGTATACGTGTACGCTAACAGAAGCTGGTCAGGGCCAGGGATCTCATCTTTGAACTCGAAAATCTATTTACCATTTTCTGTTCTACTTTTGAGTGAACTCAGTGTTATAATGAGGAGCTCGAAATTCACTAGATGTCACAGGTGAAGCAAGGGACCTCGCCATAGAAATGCCCACATTCAGGCAAATCACGCGGGTCCCTTATCACACAAATGTCCTCATGCTGATGAATTACCTTCTGGTCTCAATCTATTCAAACGTTACAACGGACTTTTATTCCTGAGCGCCACCTAGTGAGTATTGAGTCGCTCGTTAACGAAATTACAACCTTTGTAAACCAGTAACATCCTTAGAAACTTAACCTTTGGCATGTCATTGACATTACGGGCTGCAAAACACTTTTTACCGAGCGTTACTCAAGCTCGTCTTCGTGCTGAGAACCATAAAGCGTAACTGAGCTTCTCAGAATGATCGCTAGGTTTCGCTGAATTTTATGAAAAAATATACTGGGCCAGAATCTATAATTTAGATATTTCAACTAATAAATCACCGAAACACTGATGTTTGGTTGCCCGCCAATCTGGTGCTGTGTGGTTGGTAAACCAACCCTTGTAAGCTGAGCATTGGCTAGGTGTTCTATGAAAGATTATATTTGTCACTGAGAAGAACAAGGAGCGGAGACTCTTGATGAAGTGAGACAGTGACCGAGCACATCTTCTGTAGCCCAGAAGCAAACACGACCGTCTCGCTTCCGTGCTTCACGATGCTACGATGTAGGAGTGGGTTTCCTCCATATTAGAGCCATGTGTACCAAGCCAATATATTCTTGTTGCATCTCAGTAATCGATTCTAGGTTCAGTGTTCCAGAATCTTGCTTTTTTGCAATTTTCCTCAAAGAATCATCATATTCAGAAAACGAGAGCCCTTCTTCAGTATCTTTCCTCTTTAGAGCGGAATCAAAACTGATTAGACCAAATCTATCAATTAGATCTATCAGGGCTGATACGCCAGATTACTCTATTTGGGCTGTTTTCTTACCTGGTGGACTGGTTGACTTAGTGGGTACATGTACTTCACTGACAAAACTCTTCATTATGTTTTTCTTAATTAGTGCAAAAAGAGGTTGATCTCAGGGGAGACCTCTCTCTTTAAAAACTGTATCGACTGTAGTTGTCACATCTTGAACTAAATGTGGTGAAGCAACCAGTTCAGACTGAAACGACCTGAACACGAGTAAAGACTTATCGAGAGGATCTGCACTAGTGTCCTTCAGGTAGCTCTGAAGATCCGTCACGGCATGTTCATCTATTGCATCCTGGCTGGCTGGCACTCAACTTTTTTTCTATTTCGATGCTGACAAGTATGGCCAGTCTTCGCACTGGCTTTGGCTCTAGCACTCTAATTTAGATTTCGTGTTGCTGAGAACAACTATTTTTCGTAAAACAACAGCTGGGACCAGTTTAGAGTAAAAATTCTTTGTAAAATCTGTCAACAGGTCTAGGAAATAACACGAAGATGGAAGGACTGTTACGGACTGTGCAAAGTGTTCAAGAACGATGCCCGTTGTGCAGGGCGGCTAGACACTATAATCAGTAGCGATGTAGCGGAGGGGCTTAGCCCCCTTAAATAGCGTTACAGGGGCTCCAAAATCATACTTTGGGGGCGCCAATTCACAAAATGTACTGCTTTTTAAGCTGCATAATTAAAATTTTCACTCTTGTTGTGTTGTTCCTGTATCAAAGTTTTTAATTGTTCCTCTTACAAGCCAAGGCGCGTGAGAAACACAGAGAACCTTTTTCGCCTTTCGCACCCGCTAATCAGTCGCAAGACAACTAAATCAACGTGCCCCGGTCGTCATGTATGTCTTTCATGCCTAGTGCCTTGTGGATCCGAGACTGGACCATGAACTGTCAGGTACGAGGTCGAAAATTAGAAGCTGGTATCAACATGAGCTACCCAGTCAGGATTTAAATATATTGTAGATCACGGGGTTGTCTGTTACCGTCGTCTGTCCTCCCAATGTTTGCTCCGAAGACATCATTTTTAGGGCACGCGCACAAAGAAGAGAGGAGTTCTGCTCTATTACAAGTTGCGTTCATAAAGCTACGACGGAGAAGAATATTGGATGCACAATAATGTTTGTTAGGCGGCGCCATTTGTTTGGTTAGGTGATTTAACAACCCTGTGAATTGTGTTCAGCCACAATTAGGGTCGTATTAAATTGAATCATGGGGGAGCAATTTCTCACCTGGCCCTCTCTGCCAAAAGCTATCCACATCGTCACTGATCATAATTCAATCATGAGTATTGGCTGATCAATTCCTTATTCTTCTCAATGAGAAGTATGATCTTCCATATTGCATCAAGGATGCACGAACGTGATCGGCTGGCAGCCAAATACAAGCATGTTCCAAATGGGTATCCCAAGCCCATAGGTGCCTTTCCAAGGCTTACTGAATTCAACAAGCTCAATATGGCAACTACTACACCAAAGCCAGACTCCATACTCTTGAAAGGTAACACACAAAAAATGTTGTTGAAGGCAACTTTGTGTATTGCAACTTAGGGAGTCAATCAAATTAAATTCCAGAACGCCATGCAATGGTTCGGCTGTAAGTATGCTGAGGCTAAAACCACGCTGCTTCCCAGTGTTTCAAGAAACGGCACTGTAATTGTTCATTTATCATTGACAGTGAGGACACAGATGTGTACATGTACGTCCAAGCCACATGTGTAGTTTGATCTTTTAATTAAATGGAAACAGTCTCCAACCACCTGTCGTCGCGTGCTACCACATGAACTTGTACAGACGTAATCATTTCTGGTTTTTACCGACATGGCAAGAAGAAAGTATCAATTGCACAAAATCACTGGCGTAATATGGTAGCTGAACACAGACTTTCATAATTACAAACACCAAATATGCATAACATTAAAGTGTGCTGTTTGAGAACAGTGACAGGGTTGTTGATATGTTATTAATTATACAGGTTCTGTACTGTATACCTTTCAAATGAGTATTCAAGTTGCCCGTTTTATGGGTAGATTGGCTATAGTACAACACTGTTGATGTACACCAAGCAATGGCGGTGGGCCAGAATTTGTAGGGCTTCTAGAAAATGGATTTTGTGAGTATTTTAGGGGAGCAATTTTATTTTGATGTTTTTTAATTCATTTACTAGAGTATTTTCAAAATCTGAAAAGTTACCACATATGAAGTTGCACATTTTTGACAAATTTGAGTTTGAATTTGCATAATAACCACCATACAGCTTATAGAACTTATATTTGTAAAAACAACAGCCTTTGCTATCTTTTTTGTAAAACAAGTAATATGGTCCCATCAATGTCATTGTATTGAACAATAATACACTCACATTACATGTTTTACTATTGTAGACTAACTGTAAACAGTGAAATCTAAAAAATGTAAAGTGAAACCTAGTGGCAGAAATACAAACAAAGTCTGAATGTTACTAGGAGGTTATTCTGGCATTGTATCGCAACAAAAATAACACAAAACACTTGAGACTGGGTAAAATTTGTGCCTCAATGACTGAACCATTGACTAATGGTGTAAAATATAGCTTGTTTGCATAATACACCAGAAATACGTTATAGTACAAAAACAATATAGTTGAATGATCCTTGTGAATGTGCACATAGAGTGTATGTAAATAATAGATTATTCTGACAGCGTTTATCAAGCAGTATGAGACAAATACCTGACAATGATCAAAGTATGTACTTCCTGTGGCTTACTCAACAAATAAAATGCACTTTTTAATACAAAAAAACACGAAATAACGGGGTTGGAGGTCTATTTAGGGTTGACATGTCAAAGAACTATCCGATGTTATGCAGTCAGTGTTGCTGATGTTACTACAGTCGTCACAGCTGCACATTTCTGTACAGTTTGACCCAGCATTGCAGCACAAACTCAGTTTCCCAGCACACATTTTCTTTTTGCACTTGCAGCGTTCATCGATTAGTACTGTCGATGAAGCTGCGGGCATTGCCATACATTTTAACTGCAAAGCTCCACCGCCAAGGAGCCAACTATGGTCGATTAGAGAGGGTACAGCACTGCACACTGGTGATTGGCCCGCAAGCAATGAAAGGTCAAACACTAAGTCCTTGTTTGGAGGCGGGCAGGATTTGGGCAAAGGTTTGTTTCAAAATATGTTATAATGGGCTGTGTTAATTACAGTCAGATTGCTTGTCCAAATAACTTCATGCACACCAGCTTTCTGAAGAACAGCTTCAAAGTCTTGCTTTAGTTTTGAAAGGCAAATGACATCTCCATGTGTTAGAAGCTTTGATTCAATGAACTCCAAACAAAACTGTAGAAAAACATCTCTGAAAACTTTGGATTCGTCACTCTTCACAATCTTTGTCTTTCTATTTTTTATAGCATGATGATCTGTGGTACTTGGCTTCTTAGACACAAGGTCCTTGTCTTTGAATTTCATTTGCATATTCAGGGCTCTGAAGTGAGCTGTTGCTTGCGATACAAGTCCAACTGAACAAACCAGAACTGTTAACACTGACCAATTGAACATTTAACAATGAGTGAATTGGCATGCAAATTTTTCAGACGGACTTTGAGGAAATGGTCCACCACCAGCCTAACAAATTTACCTGCCGTCTAATCTATCGCCTAAAAATGTTGATCGTCTAATAATTATATTAGTTGATGCAACTTAAAATAAATCAGCTGATATACCAGTGCAGTGATTGAAATTTATTTTTTTAAATCAGATGCTCATACCATAGTCAGTCGATTTACACTTAAAGGAGAATGCCACCCGATTTAATTAGTCTTTTTTGCCATCGTAATCGGTTTATATCCACATCGCCTCGCATACGGTCGACCTTACCTTGCCAAGAGGTGTCACGTTAACCTTTGAGGAAGGTGAGAAACGACGCTAGCGACGTCAGTGGTTCATATGCAGAGTGAATGCCGCTACGTTGCGGTGCATCGTTCCCGCTTGTCCGAACTAAGCAGCTGCGAGGAAAGCGGGTATATCGTCTTTTACTTCCTCGAGAGACAGAAATACTTAGGAAGTGGCTCATGGAAGTGAAGAATGAAATGTACGCTGTAAATAGCAAGTATGAGGCCGTGAAACATCTCCGTGTCTGTGGCCTGCAGACGTCGGCAGTGCCTGACGAATGCCGGCTTACCAAATAACTCCATACGTTCCGTTGTCTGAGCTTGTTCACGGCGACTCTCTAGTATTTCTTCATCACTGCATCCCTGTTCGAATTGATAGCCTGTAAAACTTAACGATCCACCTGCGAAGTCGGGACTGATGAGCTGTAGCTCGTCCTAAGTCGGGATTGCGCCAGAGTTGCCATGTTGGCGTTTATTACTGAGCGTTCTGTTTCAAAATGAATTATTCTCACCCTAACCAATACTTATATAAAACTGAAACAAAGTCTGTCTCTTTAGATGCAATTTGTAATGCCTTTGGAGTGTTAGTGAGTGCAAATGATTTGAGAAGGCAGCAATGAATAAATCACTGCTTTACCGGCTTTAGGTGCAATAAAACTAATTCATGATTGACGGTACATCGAGGCCGTGTGACCTCATGCTAAGTTATTGTTTGCTGGCAGAAGCTGTTGTGAAACAACTCGATTTCCATCCCACGGCCAGGTGTTAGGGGAATCTTTATTTCCTTTTATAATTCTCAAATAATGATTGTCAATGTACAACTTCTGCCCTGACGGTGCTGTGGTCAAAGCGGAACATAAATTCGCGGTCCCCGACGAGTGAGTAAGTAGATTTGCAGTTTCGTGGCTAATTCACCAACATAATCAGGTGCACATTACTTTGGCTCACTAGTATAGTATTTTCTTGACCGGAAGTTAAGTTTCCAGTGAACTTTGGCTGTTTTATGTTCGTGATGTCTTATCAGTTTCCGAGCCACTCACTGACCGTTATAACGAGTCAATCCGGCAGGCCGCGACGGGCCTGATCGGGCTCCGAGCCACTGGGCAGGATAACAAGCGTTTTGTGTTTAGAACTCAAAAAACACAAGTCTAAATAACACAGATCTAGGTTCTCCTGTATGTATCTCACGGAAAATACTTCGAAATTATCTCCGAACAGACCCCAAACTCCTGCTACGGACCTTATTGGCCTGCCAAACTTTGTAGGCTACGGTGTGTCCAAATACCAATAAATCCGTAAGAGCGAAATAAAACAACACATTTTTGTAAGAACTCGTTGTATTTTTAAGGATTCTACATCGAAGTTTGATGATTTATTGGTGTTAAACGATGACTTCAAGCGATAAGCTGACACCAGTAACCCGTGTTGTGAGCTGCTGAGCAGACTGCGTGTGAAACTGATGACGTCATTGGATAATTTCAACACCTCCGTCTGCCGTCAGGTGTCAGGTAACGCAACCGTACGTGTCGTTATGAAGTAGAACTACTCGATCTAAATTGATACAAATTAGGTTGTTTTTTGGGTGGCATGCTCCTTTAAAGTAATCAACATTTGACAATGGCTTCCACCGTCCTCAAATTACGACGGGGACGCTGGCCACTTAGGCACTTTAATTTAACTACCATTACAGGTACCTATGTAATTAATGTTTACAAAAAATAAGAGGTTCCCCCTATCCCAGGACTACGCCAGGGAATGACGGCCACTTGGGCATGTTGGTTGCAACCATCTACTCCATTTGACCTTCTCTAATTTTTTTTACTTAAAGTGCTTAAAATCAAAACCACAGTATAACGCCATATGATTATCTCTTGGCGCAAGCAGTGTCGATGTGGCAACTGAACAAGGGAGTGCTCGAAAAACATTAGTGCAGGAATATTTGTTTAAACTGGGAACAAATGAAAACATTAACGGTCTCCTCAGAGGCATCTCTCTACGCGGTACTTCTAAACTTTTAAGAACATGATGTTTTTAACCAGTGTGATGCACAATTTGCCGAAAGGCATACGGCATATGAAGTACCTATGGTATGATCACCGTCTCTACTGGGTCAGCGGTATTGTCTAAGGCCTAGGCAGCCAAGGGGCTAAACAAGTTAAAAAAACAACTGGTGATAATATTGAAACACACTTGAAAAAAACCAAGATGTACCTTTCAAAAGCATGTACCTCTTTTTCAAAGCTACATAGTTGTTACTTCTTTCTCTTTCTTGAAATGTGTTCAATAATATACTTTTCCTGCTAACAAATGATGAACTCCTGTTTCGATTAGAATGTTCGTGTCTTGTTCAGGTTAATTGGGTGTTTCAGATTTTGAAAGAATAACTGATTTTTGGGGAAATCTTGGATAACATCTGTATCAATTTCAGAAAATTCAGCTTTAGTACTACTGCTGGTGTCTTGAAACGTTGCTATGCCTTTCTATGTCCTTTCAATTTTTGGTCGGACACTTAGTCTTCTACAGCAGTATACTAATACTGTATAGGCTATACCAGGACATGCAACTGTTTACTGCACAAACGCTTGTGACACCTCTTCTTCTTTTTGATCTACTGACCTACAGAGTTACACAGTCCATCAGCTTTCGTCAGGATAAAATTAGTATAAAAAAATATAAAATTGGACTCAGCTTGTATTAAGATGAGAAACATATAGGTCTTGCAAAGAACTGGCAATTCATCCTTGCTCGAGACCATGCAATGTGAGTAAAATGACCTGTCGTGACAAGTCAACCTGTAGATACTGTCTCAAACAATAACAAAGTGTGCGTCATTGCCAAGCCCAGTATTCTCATCTATTTTCATTTTGGAACAATTTGAGGTCAATTTCATACCAACAATAAGTGTTCTAAGTGAAGAGTTGATTTTCGTGATGGAAGACCGATAACCATCTAACATGGTGTTCTTACAATTAGAGCGCACCCACGCCCTTGAGTGCGATGACCAGAATGTACATGATCCAGAATAGAAGCGGTTGTCCTCGGTGGACACACGACAGCTCTGAATCACTGAAAGATGGTATCTGTGTCATTAATAAAAAGCGTTCAGTTTAAATTTCAGTTTGTTGCTTACATGTTACATTGTCCGTCTTTTAGACGTGATTCCATGTTTGAATAAGCAAATAAAATCATGCATACGAGCATACTGATTCACTGGATTCTTAAAGTTATCTCAAACCTTATTTAGTGGCTTCCATTCTAACTTGTATATCAAAAAACTAGGCTTTGTCAACTACTAAAAGTATATATTTTCTGAAAGAAAAAAATCAGGTATTATAAAAACATATTTTGCATTTATGCACCATTACTTTTATTACGTTAACACCTTCTTAATTCAAACTTTCATTTTTAAGAAACGTACACTCATAGAAAAATAACCTCATGGTCGATTCTAATGAAACCTTTTATAAAAATGAAAACTTCACCAGTTAGCTGCAAAACGCTGTTAGGAATGTCTTATTAGTCTTTTGGTGTGGTTTGGTTTCTGTGACAAATCAACTTTCGAATTTGTATTCGTCTTCTTTTCTTACACAAAAAACATGTCTTGATATCAAAAATCCTGACAAAGTTTTTCAAGTTTGATGAACAAATATAAAGTTTGGAAAGTTTCAGCGAAATCTGTTTTCGAGAACGCGTGCTCCTAAGATCAACTTAAGTCGATTTGCCGAAGCCGAATAAAAGCCGATTAAATAGTGAGAGCTGAAAGTCTCAATGTTTTTGGTTAATTATTCTGGGTAAATTTATTTTCGGTCTATACGACCTATACACCCCTTAGCCGCGTTCATTATTTCAACATTTTCGCGCAGTGTCATCTCAGTTTGCAGTGCGTAATTAACTTAATTGTCACAAAAGTTTACTTATTCAAGTCGATTTCCAGTGCGTCGAGTCCAACTAAGTCACGGACGGAGCCAACATATACATGTAAGTGGGTCAAGCTGACACATTGTGGTCCACTTTAAATCAGATCAACAGTTCATTTTGAACCCACCACACGATGGGAGACTGATATGGAACCCAAATGAGTCGGTGGTTAAACCTCGTTGTGAGCATAAGCTCGAAACAGCGAAATTTCAAATTACCCGAACTCAGGAATTTGGGTGAGAATTTATCTCTTTCCGCAACTTGCTGTGCTCGTGAACACAAAATCACAGAGGCGTGAGGCGACTCGTACCATTCGTTCTCAACGGTCGTATGCATCCAGACACACAACTCCCTCACGATCAAAACTACGTTTTGTCTTCGTTTTTTTCCGGTATCTTTCTATCATATGTACACGTCGTTGACGTAATATTATAGCGATTCGGTGAATGAAATAACTGAGGGTACATAGTACATACGGAGCTGCTCTGTCCCAAGCAAAAGACATTCACAGATAAAATAAATAGTAGTATTCCTATGTATGTGGGATAACCTATTTGTCCCATATATTTGGATTTATTTGCATCGTCGTGGCAATACCTTGTTGCCGTGTGATCCCGCTTGTTGCTATATGGCGTCATATGTATGCAAAATACGGTACCAGAACTGGTTAAGCTACAAGACAATCCGCGAAAGTGTTGAATAACCAGTAAAGTTTTATTGCGTATTAAATTGATCGTAAGTTTTAGATTGTGAAATATACAAGTTAAAGCACTGAACCATTCAATTCTATCAAAAGTTTGTCGGAAACTTAGAAACAATGTATCCAGGAATATGAAAATTGAAACATTCCCTGAACTGAGTTGTTTACTACGATGAATTTCTTAGTTTTCTTGGTCTATTTTCGTGTGTTCTGGATTGTTAATAGTAATAGAAACATTTTCCCCTGTTGATTACGGCGTTGGAAAATAATGGTGGAAACTGTGCTGATTTGCAGAACTTGAGGTAAGGACTATTGCAAAGCAGAAGTTTTACCTCACGGCTGGCAGCGGAGAGTTGGTGCAAGCAGACGATTGCCTCAGTAAAAAAGCACGTACTCGTTATAAGGTCTTGATTTCCTGTAAATACCTTAGATCTCAGGGTAGAAATACTGTATGCATCCAGAACGAAACTTTTTTCTTGGATTTTAAATAGACTTTGGCATATTTTACTTCCCAGTGACCTTACTCAGTGGCCTATTCTATGTATGATGACCCAGATTGAAACTTCAGCGAGGCCTTAATCACCGTGCGTCGGAATTTTCTTCGTTAAATCTTTTCTGTTTTTAGAGCAGTGAATCTGCTTTTACGGGAACGACGCCTAGAATTAATGATTTAAGTAACCCAAAAGATTGAGCCCAATAAAATTTGGCGTTGTACACGCGAATTTACTCCACCACAGACTGCTTACCAGCCGTGAAATACGGCTTCTACCGTTGAATTCGCCTTCCACCGTGATATACGGATTGGCTCTACTTTGCCGTATATCACAGTTGAATACGTCACATATACAATGGCTATATTTTCATATATATGGGATAAATATAGATTATTACATGGCGAAATCGTTATACCCCGTATTCTAGAGACCGAGGACTCTAGAAAAGGGGAATAACGACTGAGAACATGTAATAATCTATTTATACCGCATACTGAACGAGAAATATTGCAATGAATCGATCTGCCTTTCTCGACTCGCCTCGGCTTTATAAACTACTTTCTATGTTAGAGGCCCGCGGTCGGAGGTCGTGACCTTTTAAGAAAAGCCGAGCATTCTTGTCAAATAATGCTTTTAATCATAACCAATTGAAAATTTAAACAAAATAGAAATAGAATGAATCTACAAATTAAGGTTTAGCAACTATTATAGCTTACTACACATTTTATCGCGCAGAGCAAATATCGCCTGCTAAAGTAGGTTACCTCTGGCAGCTAAGTATAAAGCTCAAGCCAAAGGATCCTAACCACACGATATCTGCATTCAAAATGGAGATTGGTGATTTACAAGTGAGAGAACATGAGAGAAAATTTTCACTGAATTAAAATATCGTTTTTATGAAAATTGTGCGTCTTATTTTTCATAGCGTATTAAATGTCGGTACAATACCCTTTGTTGAACATGCGATTGTTGCGCGTGCTCTTTTAAGTGTTCTATTTTCACGTCAGCCTCTGAGTGGTGTAGTGGTAAAGTCGACGACTCTAAACTCTTGCGGCCCGGGTTCGAAACCGGCCTCGGTTCTCGCCAAAATGTTATCTGACTAGTGAGATAACCAAATGGGTTATTACACGGTTGTATTTGCCATTCCATGCTAATATTGTGGTATAATGCGCAATATATGTTCCTTTCGGCAAAATTGAGTCTTCTAATGCACGTTATAGAACGCGATTGCTCACGCATCCATTTTCCAAACAAGGTATAGCTGTACAGTAGGCCCTGGTGCAAAGTTTGGTGCACGTGAACTGAATTGGTAGTCCCAGCGTTGTACTGAATGTGAGTACATTTTGGGACACCCTGTGTATCCTTTTCCCCAGTCACCAGAATCTGGAAGCAACGGACTTTCAAACAGTCCTTTCAAAATATATCTCCAAATCATTATCTTAGTAATGTGAAATGTCCAAAATTGGATCATACTAAGATGAATCTTGACCTTAGGACCTGCGTGTACGGATAGGTGGAGATGAGCAGCCTGTCTAAAGGGAATCATAGCTGGGCTGGCCATAGACTAGCGTAGTTCATGCAATTTGTATTTTCGCAGCTTCGATTAGCTTAACCTGCCAGTTCACATCTATAGTTCACTTGAGACAGACGTCCCAGCCCCTGCTGACAGTACGTGCTGACCTTTAGGGATTGTTTTAAAACCCCCATGACCCCCTCGATCCACAACCTTCTCGACTCACAATCTCCTCCATCCCACGATCCCCTCGACCCACGGCCCACCACCCCCTCGATCCACTCTACACAAGCTCGACTCGACCCGAACATAGAACAAACGCTGACTAGCTTGAGCTCAGCTGACTTTTCAGTGTTTTTCTAATTGAGAGAATCCATTCGGCAAGTCTGAATGTCAAAAACAGAAAAAACAACAAAGCAACCAAATCAAATCGAAGACCTACCAACCCTTTTCAAATTTCATTCCCGACAAATCGTCTCGTTTGCTCTTCAATGAAGGGAGAGTGCGACGAAAATGTTATTTCATCGGTAAATACAATTTGAAAAAACAATCTGCTATCTATAAGTAAATCTAATTGATATTGAAAAGATGTTCAATGGAGGAAACTATTTTTAAAGTTTTAGCCCACTCCACAGGAAATTCTTTTTGAAAGGATGTGTTTGTTTCATCACCTAAGTTTGCTTCTTTATTAAACGAGGTCAAATAGGACAGGATACTGTCCCTTCCTTTATGGCATAACACAAAGGTTCAGATTCGAGGGAAACCAATATCTCACACTACTTGTGTTGAAAAACGGGCCCGTTGTCAGGGGGGTTCGGGGGTTCGATCGAACCCCTCCCCCTCCTCTCCGCGGAAAAGGTCCAGTCCCAGCATACCCGTTAAAGATATAGGTGGACAACAACAACAAAAATTTTCAACTACTGGTACTAATAACTACAATGACAACTAAGTTAGTATTAATTTCGAGATTGCTTCTGATTCAATTATTAAGCGCTTCACATGGCATCAGGCGGTAGCCGGCCAACTTCGGCCGAGTGGTGTTTGTGTAGATGACAGGATATCGTGCAGACAAGAGGAGGCTTGATCAGCACTGAATACACGTGTTGGCAACACCAAAGGGTAACAAGGGAATACAAAAGTGAAGTTATACCTACTGTAGGCACAGATGTCTAGCCCTATGACCTACATGTAAGTAAGCTATATAGCAACGAGTGAGCTTTCAAAAAGTAGTGCGATGTGAATGACTTAAAATCGGCCAAGAAACAGAACAAACGTAATTTTTGATTTGTTATTCTGCTACTTTGGTTTAATTGCTAGCATAGTACGGTAAAGTGCAGGCATTTTCAAATTTTGTATTGAAAGTGATCGTCAAATATGCAAATATGTTGTTCATCCAGTATCCACTCTGATTCTGCATTGGTGGATTGACATCCATGCGTGTACACGTGTGTGACTGTGCGTTTCCTTTCTTTTAAATTCAGTGCACGCTGACTGTAAGTCCAGTATAGGCAGTCTAACGCCGTTCTCAAAATAACAGACATCCAACTACCGTTTTTTCTTGCACTGAGAAAACCCCGTCAAACATTTTCACTTCATTAGGGAAAAGAAGGCCTATACCTCAATTTTGATCAAAAAGGAAAGTCTTCTCTTGTCAATCAGTGTCCATGGTGCACAGTCCCGCAGAATTCATACAAGAAACAAACTTGATGGAAGGTTACATGTCAATACATGTACGCCAAAGGTCCACAACTCCGATGGCTCACTATGACTTCGAAGGTCCGTTACCTTCGAAAATCCACTACTTCGAATTTCTTCAATTCCAAATTCAGAACTCCGACAGTTCACTACTCTGATTGTCTGCTCACGACTCATACAGGGAAAACATCTGGGGCGTCGGTCCATGGGCGACGTACCACAAGATGCTGGAGGGCTATACACTGTAGTCCACCCCACTTATTGCAGTGCGTCGCTGCCCATGGGCATGGGTGGCGTGCACCATAAGGTGCTGGGGCTATAGCCCCCCACTTATCTTATTGCTGCTCCAGCCATGGGCTCAGGGCTGCGGCAACAAGCGACGGTTTAACTTTAAGAATTTAGACTGAATGGGACTCCCTGACTTCGTGAAGACTGGCAGGGACAGGGTAACCTACTAACTGCATTTACTTTAAACTCGGCCGTGCGCGAGGTTCCTTGGGTGAGGCTGAGGCGCAGCAGCCCTAAACTTTTCAGTCACGCTGCTATGCGATCTTGACATGGATGTGATGAATGTATCGTGGTTAATAATTCATCAGTATTCCCACTTTTATATATTCTCAGTTTTAAAAATTCAAATGCGTATTCATTTTTTCGTGTTAAGGCATGCGGGCAATTTCGCATGAACATTGAAAATGAATATAGACAGTGACCACCGTTATACTGGCCAACTAGACGGTGGTCATGAAATCAAAACAGAGTGGTTTAGTACCCGGCGTTCTTTTCAAAATAGGTGCATCTAATAACCGAAGAATCGTCTATTTTTGCATGTAAAAGTATAAAAATTACTCTTGAGTCTGAAATTTTAGATATTTTCGGAGTAGTAAACCTTCGAATGGGCTGTTCCCATTTCCAGCGATGTAAGAATCTCCAATCAAGTGCAAAAATACAACAAGATAAAAAATTTCGTCAAGACATTCTCCGACTAAACTTCATTTTTCCGTCCATGCATGTAATGAGGTGTAATCACTCATTTAAAGGAGAATGCCACCCGATTTAATTAGTCTTTTTTACCGTCTTAATCGGTCTATATCCACATCGCCTCGCATACGGTCGACCTTACGTTGCCAAGAGGTGTCGCGTTAACCTGTGAGGAAGGTGAGGAACGACGCTAGCGACGTCAGTGGTTCATATGCAGAGTGAATGCCGCTATTTTGCGGTGCATCGTTCTCGCTTGTCCGAACTAAGCAGCATCGAGGGAAGCGGGTATTTCGTTTTTTTTTTACTTCCTCGAGAGTCCGAAATGCTTAGGAAGTGGCTCATGGTAGTGAAGAATGAAATGTACGCTGTAAATAGCAAGACAGTATGACGCCGTGAAACATCTTCGTGTCTGTGGCCTGCAGACGTCGGCAGTGCCTGACGAATGCCGGCTTACCAAATAACTCCATACGTTCCGTTGTCTGAGCTTATTCACGGCGCCTCTCTAGTATTTCTTCATCACTGTATTCCTGTTCGAATTGATAGCCTGTAAAACTTAACGATCCACCTGCAAAGTCGGGACTCATGATATAGCTCTAGCTAGCTCGTCCTAAGTCGGGATTGCGAGTTGCCATGTTGGCGTTTTACTGAGCGTTCTGTTTCAAAATGAATTATTCTCACCCTAACCAATACTTATATAAAACTAAAACAAAGTCTGTCTCATTAGATGCAATTTGTAATGCCTTTGGAGTGTTCGTGAGTGCTAATGATTTGAGAAGCCAGCGTTACCGGCTTTAGGTGCAATAAAACTTATTGACGGGACACCGAGGCCGTGTGAGCTCATGATAATTTAGTGTTTGCTGGCAGAAACTGTTGTGAAACAACTCGATTTCCATCCCACGACCAGGTGTTAGGGGAATCTTTGTTTACATTTGCATTACTCAAATAATGATTGTCAATGTACAACTTCTGCCTGACGGCCTGCTGTCGGTGAAAGCGGAACCTGAATTCTCGGCACCTGGCGAGTAAAGAGATTTGCAGTTTCGTGGCTAACTCACCAACATAATCACGTGCACATTACTTTGGCTCACTAGTATAGTATTTTGTTGACTGGAAGTTTAGTTTCCACTGAGCTTTGGCTGGCTTATGTTCGTAATGTCTGATCAGTTTCCGAGCCACTGGCCGGGATAAGCCGAGTCAATCCGGCCGGCAGCGACGGGCCTGATAGGTCTCCGAGTCACTCGACAGGATAACAAGCGTTTTGTGTTTAGAACTAAAAAAATCACAAGTCTAAACAACACAGATCTAGGTTCTCCTGTCTGTATCTCACGGAAAATACTTCAAAATTATTTCCAAATCACCCCAAACTCCTGCTATGGCCCTTATTGCCCTCCGAACTTTGTAGGCTACGGTGGTTCCAAATACCAATAAATCCGTAACAGCAAAAACAAACAACACGTTTTTATAAGAAGTGGGTGTAGTTTTAAGGGTTTTACATCGAAGTTTTATGATTTTTTATGTTAAACGATGACTTCAAGCGATAAGCTGACACCAGTAACCCGTGTTGTGAACTGCTGAACAGACTGCGTGTGAAACCGATGACGTCATTGGATAATTTCAACACCTCCGTCTGCCGTCAGGTGTCAGGTAACGCAACCGCACGTGTCGTTATGGAGTAGAACTACTCGTCCTAAATTGATACAAATTAGGTTGTTGTTTGGGTGGCATGCTCCTTTAAGCATGAGCGATTTCAAATTTTGGCTGGAGGTAACGAGAGAACGTTCTCTTGCTGGACGACATTACATCCGAATTTGTGTCGCGGCGTTCTTTGCAAGCAACAGTCGCAGCATCCTTATTTCTGGTATTACAAGTTCCGTCTCCGCAACTCAGAAACATAGAGCTGACAGTCGTTGTGTATACAGACTTCCTTTCCCCCCTAATTAAGCTGTCAAGGGCCTTACTGAAAACTCTGCATTGTCGACGTTTGCCAAATACCAAAGGGCCACCCCCCACTCAATGCTGGATAGGGGCCTGGAAAAGATGTGAGATTTTTGTGTCATTCATTTAACGAAAACAGAAATTAATTTCCTGCCATACTCTGTTTATTGTTTTGTACTTTATTTTTGCAATAAGTGTTAAAATTTATACCCTTTGGGAGCGATCGTTTATTGACAATTAAGTTTTTTAATTGCTGTAATAGATGTGCTACTTGCTTTCATCACTTATTGAATTCATAAGGTATTAATGTGGAAAACAATGTAGCCAAGCTGCTTGTCCATGCAGAGTAACGGAGATGTGTTGTTTTTAATGTTGCACTGCATTTTTGCTATTTTCTTTCGTTTTTGGCATTTTTAAATTAACACGTTTGTGTGTTTGTGTAGTGTGTTTCTTTCTGTAAATAGTGGTTGGTGACCTAATTACACTGAATAAAACATTTAATATGCAGTGAATTTGGTTGAGGTTGCGTATACGTGTTTTCAAAAAGGAATGTATGTATCCCCTCTTGTGTAATCTCTTACAAAAGAACGTCGGCTTTAGATAGATTCGTACTGTTTAATCTCGATTTAAACCAGCCTTCCATCGCAATTAGGCCACTTACCCTTATGAAATTGGTTTCAAATTGTTATTTATCGAAATTAGTGTTGATGTCGTCGCTTCGAAAGAACTTTATAAAATTTTCATGGCTTGAGACCTCAACTGCTGTCGTATCGTTTGGAAGGTCAAACATTGTCTCAAGGAATATGGAGCTGTTAGTTCCCTACAAACTCAGAAATCAATTCTCGCTTTTATAGAGCCGTCTCAATGTAGAGTTCCCTTTGGACTGAACGCGGGTATTGATACTGGCTTTGAAAAATACAAGAGCAAATTTGTGCAACTTCAAACTGATGCTTCCGTAAGCTAACTACGTATTAACAATGCAAAGTTGTGACAAGGAATTTATTGAGTTCCTTTGAATTTTATCGCTTCACAAGTGATTTCCATTTATTAAGGCCAGATTCTTTTAGGGTAATATAAGTTTGTTGAAGTGTGGCAATAACCAGCAATCTTCCAAGTCTTGTAGTAGCAGGTTCGGTTCAGGCCTGACTTATAGCTTCCGCTCTTCCAAGTTTTGGCGATAGCTGTCGTAGCTTTGTTGCCGAACTGAGGGGCTTGATGCTGCATACACGTACTGCCATAGCAATATGTCACAGTACCTGCACCACCGATATGACAGTCGCTGTTGGAGCGGCATCCTTCCCTTTCCAGCCAACACTCGTACTGAGGTACCAGACCACTTGACGAGCTAGTCGCGCGGAAATAGCGCATTCTCACATTACTGACATACACTTCCGAGCAGCCGAAATCCTTAAATCCTTCGTAGAACTGTCGAAGGTTCTCTGCCTTAGCTCTAACTTGTCTGCTGTGAGTATCAGTTCCGGGAAATTTGAACTTGATGATATTCCAAATCGCTTCGTAATCGTAATCGACGGGAGCAGGGTTATCTCTTCCTTCGTTCATCAGCTTCAGGAGAAGTTCTTTAGTGCGTTTGGCTACAACCTGATTTCTTGTGTCGTCTGTTCCACCTTGAGCGTTAACATTAAATACAATTTCTAAATGAGAAGCCGCGTGAATTTCTTCATGCGTCACGTCAGTACAAGCATCGACACCAAGTTTTCCGACCTCAGTTGGCCCTTCAAAGTGAACGCAAGCCGCCACCTCAAATTGCCTCTGTGAATAATTTTTCGTTTTTTTTGAAAATGCCCAAGAACGAATAGACGAACCGTAGTGAGATTTGGTTACGATGTGAGAGCCGAAAGCTCGGAGGAAATTTTCATATTCTCTCCAAGATGAAGGATTATGGGGATTACTGACGGTCAAAGGTAGGTTATTGATCCCATTGATAACATAATGCGATAAACGACTGTCGGGTAACCGGTAGCAGCGATCATTGAGAACGTTGGTTTGTGTGTGGGTCCACATGTGCAGGTTATTACCCCTCACATCAGTTGAGCCAGAGGAAATGGAACTCGTCTTTACGTTCAGTGTCGCCCCCATAGTGTACTTGCCCGTTATTTTGGCGTCTAATGAGCTTGACGTGGCAGTCTTGGTATAAAACGATTCTGTATCTTCGTAAAAGTCAATGTTGCTCTGTGTCTTCCTGTCACATGGGTATTCCATTAGGCACTTTTCTTCCACTGTCTCAAAGATGGGCGTACCGCCTGTCCGATCAGAATAAAGATCCAGCTCAGGTAGATAAAACCCTTTTCCGAGTGGGTTCTTTGAGTTATGGGGTTCATACCTCGCGGGAACGGCGTGCCCTACACCTTTGATGATTTCGTTTTCTCCGCCTGGGTGGTAGTTGAATGCCCTTTCACATCCTTTCCGCACTGACTCCACTGATCGGTCCTCGAGCGTCGCCTTCACGCCAAATACAAGGACGACAATTACAAGCAGCCTAGTTGCAATCATCTGAAAACACAGTGCGCCATACTTAATTCATTTTGTCAGACCAGTTTTTGCAATGTCAGCCTGCTTCCTTCGACTAAGTGTAGCAAATGAATTTAAAAATCGGGTTCGTTACGTACTTGTGCTTAGCCGATGCTTTGGTTTACAATCAGAAATAAGAGCTACAAACATTTGATGGCTCTTTTTGTTGTTTGTGAGAGCGGTAGTGTTCAAAGAAATTTGGGATTTGCCATTTCACCAATTTTTTTTTTAAAGCAAACCTGGATTATAACGTAGTTATCGTCTTCTCTGTACAAATTTCTTTCTCTAGAATTAGTTATCTCAAATTAAAGAAATGTCTCATAAAAGTCCACTTGCAAAGACACGACTCCTTCCGCCAGAATTAGACCCACAAGCATTCAAGTAAAAACTATGTCAGTAGGTTAATTACTGACATCCTGTCTCAAATCACGACATCATTGATGAAATAGCGTCGCGAATATGACGTTGTCTGGACAAAAGTTGACGTTTCCACATATGCTGCCGACTTCTTTCATTAAAAGGTTTTTCTTTGTTTTTTAGTACCTGACACAATATTGAGGGTCATTTAGGCTTTGCAAATGCCACAGTGCAAAATTTAGATCAACTTGTGATCCAAGGTGAACTACTACAAATACCCTTGTGCCATTATTAACAGGAAGGAGACAACAGTTCACTAGTCAGTTTATTTGTCCATGATGTCTTCTGTTTTGTTTATTCGTTATTTTTTTATTTATACTTTGGTTGTGAGTGTGCGTGTGTGAATGTATACCCGGTCCCACCTGCCCACCCGTTAAGCTTTTGTAATACTTAATGTGATCTCAAAATTTCTATTGTAAAAGTAGTTTCTATTTTTCTACTATGATTGGAATTAATATCTTTTCAGTTAATTGCCAGGGTTTAGGAACCCCAGATAAAAGAAGATATGTCTTTAATTACATGAACAGTGAAGCATTTAACATATATCGTCTACAAGACACTCACTTTGCTTGTCATTTTGAGCCGTACATTGAGTCTCAGTGGGGTTACACATATTATTTCAGCTCTTACAAGAGTAATTCAAGAGCAGTAGCTGTTATATTTAACAATAACTTTGAGTTTACTGTTCAAAATGTGAGCAAGGATCCTACGGGAAATTATGTTATTATAGAACTAATTATGGAGGAAGAGAGGATCGTTCTTGTAAATTTGTACTGTAAAAATACTGATAACCCGAATTTTTATAGTAATATAATTTCAATAATTGAAGAAATTGATGTCGATAACTTTATTTTATGTGGAGATTTTAATTTAGTTCTGAGTCAAGAACTGGATACTTGCAATTATAGATCTTGCAATAATGAGATTTATGGCACTCTGACATAAATCCTATTATTTGGGCAAATACCATTATAGAGCCCTTCATGTTTCATATCCAACTGCTGGTTAGTTCCTACCAAGTCCAATGGTTGCGCTGTTTGTTCTTTCTCTCCAACTTCCTGTTGGCCCAGCCTCAAGCAACAGTACATTCACTCGTAAGTTTTCCTAATTAGACAAGTTTATAACTAGTAGACTCCTTCCCGTTCGTCGTTAATTGTCATGGACAAACGATACTTCCCTTATTTATTATTTGTAGCCACAGATGGCTTTTCTAACGGCCGATTTCTTTCGATTTTAATGATCCCTCAAACCCAAACCAATTCCTCGCCATTTCACCACTTCCCTGGGTATAAGTGGGATATCGTGTGACAATCGCCGTCTGCTTTGGGGATGAGACCCGGCGGCGAGGTATAAAGGTTATCAACGGGGCTGGTAGGACAGGGGCTAGTCAACGCGTAGCCCCTCGGTTGGCCGGTTGGGGGCTAGAATACTTCTCATCGCTTTCTGTACCATTTCGTCTGGCCAAATCCGGCCACTGATTTTGAGTTTAACCTCGTCAAAAATACATTCCACACTTAAAACTATCACTTAAAAAGCGGTTCATTTCTTCATGGATCCATTTATTTTACTTCTATACATATCTTCGATGAAGCTTAGTTATGAGATTGGGGTGATTTTGCCGAAGAATTTCAACTCCACTTTTTTGGTTCCCGTTGACTTTTTCACCGCGCGCGCCATAACCGAAAGTATGTCCACTGAGTCACGCGCGTTAGGCAAAGGCTAGCGCGTGACAGAGGGAAGCGCGTGACGATAGTGCGTGACACTAGCTATTTTAAGCCTTGAACAAGGAGTGAAGCACAGTTGGGGTCTGGATACCCATGTAGAACGAGCTTGAATGCCAGCGGTTTGACAAGTGTGTGACCTCGGCTCCAGACGTACTTATGGTTTGGGTACATGGCGGATACTGGAATTACATAACACTGGAGTTGGTACTATTCCAACAGGACTGGAGGTATTATGGATGTAAACAGATGGGATTTACAATGGTTAAGACCTAGATGGGAATCTATCCCATATCGCCCTGAAGCCTGGTGCGGTAAAGCTCGAAAGTGCCGCGTCTAACACATGGAAGTGTCCTCATATAGCGCGCAACCACTTTGGTGGGTAAAATAATAGTAATGAAATTTAGGTACTAAGTAAAACAAAACAATAATAAAAAGTAATAATAAAAAACAAAAAGTAATAATAATAAAAAAGTCAAAAATAATTATAATAATAATAAATAATAATAATAAAAAAACCCTTTGAATGTCACTGTTGACATTTTATTCGACTTTCCATGAAAGATACGCAGATACTGTACTCACCCTTGGATATGTTGTTTGTTAGGCCTTTTCAAGTACTTCGTCACCGGCCCTAACCCTACCATGTTTATCTACCCTTTTGATCGGCATACTTCCTTCTGAACAACACTTAAAAAAGATGTATACTTTACCGACGCAGAAAAAAAAATCAAAAAAAATAAAAAAAATAAAAAAACAACATATAATACAACTAATAAACAAACTAAAACGTACACTAAAACTTTCCTACAAATTAAATAAATAATAATTGAAAAATAAACTAATAAAATAAAAATAATAACAACAAAATGTGTTAAACATTTTAAAACACTCGTGTCAATTCCTATCACATAATACTTCACATTTCGTTCTCTCGGCATAATTTACACCTATTCCAACCGCGCTTAAGTTACGGTAATGCGTCAACTTTTCTTTTCGTCTAGCATCGTGGTCGGGTATTTCCCACCAAGACGATTTTCGAATAGTCGGCTACTGTAGTGGCAGATAGGCGGACGTTATGATCGATGAGATCACGTCTCACATGCCTGCTAAGTTGTCCACTGCCCAGGCGCGTATAGCTTAGTCATACGAAATCTGCGCTCGAGTGCCTCCAGAGCGAGGGCATGACCGGCTCTACCTGTTTCCTTTAATTTTACGATTTTCGTATATACTAGTTCATTTCGGTGTAATTAGGTCTAAGCCAGTCACTCTAACAGTTGTCCTTATCCGCGGAAGTAGGGTCGTTTTCATCTGCAACCCAGGATCCACTACACCCGGGCTATTAGTAGGCCTAAACAGTATCCATGTCACTGCGCCAAGTTTTTGAAAACGCGTCACTCACACTAGTGGGTTACATCTGCCCGTTTAGGCGTATAAATCATATCAGATTACCGGTAATGTCTGACATATTTTAACACAAGATTTTTAATTTACGATTTCAAAATCTTGTAACCTTTCATTTTGTTAACCTATATTGCACGCAAATGTGCCTAACCTACTTCCTAAAATTTTATCACCAAAGCACACTGGGATCACACTAGCCCAAATTCAGTTGCAGCGCTCATTGACCCAGATTTCATGGTAATGGGCCAGCCTGTGGTTTCACTCTTATGTAATTACATAATAACCTGTTGCATAGTGCTGATGACCTCGTGCCAGCAATGGAACTTTCTAGACTAAATTTTCATGATACCAGAACCCTAGGCTTAATTGCATTTCCTAACTAGTTGTGACCATCTTTTCCTGACATCGACACCACAAATGTTATTTGTCCTTTTGCTTAGCTCTAGGATATTCGTTGAACACAATGATAGGGTGCTAGGCCTTTACTGCCAATCATATTTTGTAGACCAAGTTGCTTCCTGATTTGTGTACTTGATGTTGTCTATTTTATACGACTCGGGGTATCATTATTCCTGAGAGCCTGTTGCTCTCTCCTCTCTCGTATAGTTGTGTTCTGTAGGATTTTTATAGATATTTTATTTTTCTTAGACATATAGTAGACATGCAAGTTTCCGTATGAAGGTCTGTCTGTGGCCGATAGCTTGATACATGGTTTTAATTAATGATTTTTATCAATCGGTCAGTTTTCATCTTTAAAGCATCAGCAAATAAATAGGACTGTTTGAATAATGATTTTAGATCTGTTCATAATATTTATATGAAATGACATCTCCCATGCTGATGGTCTTTTACCTTTCCTGCACCATTACTTCTTTTCTAACTTATATAAAAAATAAAAAAAATAAAAACAAATCAAAACAAATCAAACTATTTAAAAAGTTAAATAACAAATATAAAAACTAAATAAAAATATATATTTAAAAAAGTAAAATAATATTAAAAAATAAATAAAATATTTCAAAATTTACATAAAATATTTAAAAAACACAAATGAAAATATGAGAAATAAAAAAATAAAAACAAATCAAACTATTTAAAAAATAACAAATATAAAAACTAAATAAAAATATATATTTAAAAAGTGAAATAATATTAAAAAATAAATAAAAGATATTCTAAAATTTACATAAAATATTAAAAAAAGAATACAAATGAAAATATAAAAAAAAACTAAATAAAAATGTTTTATAAAAAGAAATCTACAATCTTTCTGTTCTCAATACAATTTTGCAGCGAGTTTCCCTAACAGCACGTGCTTCCATGTGAGGTCACTCCCCAGCCATTGTCACAACGCTTACCTCCTCTGGTACGCAAGTTAATTGTTCCACAAAAATACCAACACATTCGCACATAGGAACCTGAACGCCAGTTCTCTTGGGCTGCTCTACCCTAGCTCATACACGTACATGATGCATTAGATTCGTAATAATTGGGGGGCACAAAACTTGGGGTACTAAAGTGTGCCCTAAACTGGCTGAATTTTGCTAGGATTTGCCGCGATATGAGTGAGGTTTAGTTGACTTTTGGGGGCGGCTTGGACCCGGGGAAAGCCCGGCCGGGAGTGTAGGGTGGTCCTGTCCCATGCGATGCTCGGGTGGGAACCACCGCAGGTCCTCCAGGTAGGTTTGTGCTTGCACGTTATGTGGTGCAATTTCCCTTGTAGTTAAGGCATAGCAGTGTCTGCTAGGTGAGCGTGGTATGGGGTCAGTAGAGGTGCCTGTAATGTGCAGCAATCACAACTTTCTCTCGGCGACCAGGGTGTGGCTGGGCTTCGAGCTTGGCGGGAGCGGTACTGTTCACCGTGAGGTATCCAATCTGTCCTCGTGTGCCGTGCCCCAAGTCTAACATCGTGCCTGCATCCCGGAGGGCGGGGGGGGGCAGCTTCAATGAATATGGAGTCAAATCCGGGACTGGTATTAGTCCTTTTCTCATTGCTGGTGACTACCTTTTTCTCCCATCCCCTGTCACTCCCCTACCAGGGTCACGGCCCCCACGTGAGTTGTGGCGGTGGACAGGATTGTTCATCCATGAACAACCCTGCCCATGTGGCACATACTGAGCCACAACACCACGTTTCTTACAATATCTCTTTTTATCACTCCGGCTGGTCTGCTCACTCAGCTTGTCCGGAACCTGCTTTGCAGGTTGTTATAGCCCAGTTGGCTGTTTGGTGTACCCACTTGGTACTTTATATGATATTTGCCCATTTGGCAGTTTGTACCCACTTGGTACTTGTTATTGAATTTGCCGCTTTGCTCGACCCAGTTGGTAGGCAATCGGCCAATACCCATTTGGTATTATGTACCCATTTGGTACTATGCTAACCTGTGCCACTTAGTATCCGATACTCAGTTACACTTTGGGTATCGGAAATGTGTGTGTTATCTCTTGTAATTAAGGAACCCATCTGGTTCCTTCTGTGAAATATTTATTTGTAGAGCTGTGACCCTGAAATTCCCAATACAACTTAAAATATTTATTATTCTTGTTGTTTTATTTGTCCCCAATAATCCAAACGCTACAAAATTTCTTAAGGGAATAATTAATACGTTTGATGTCTGTGATCCCTTTCGAGAATTTTTTCCTTCAAAGAGAAGATTCAATTGGCGACGAAAAAATCCAATTAAGCAGGCTAGGCTTGACTTTTTTGGTTTCCAAAACTTTGATGCATTGTGTCCAAAGAATTTCTATAGCTCCAAGCTATACATCAGATCATTCTGGGGTCTTGTTAAACCTAAATTTTACAGAAATTATTAGAGATAAAGCACTCTGGAAATTTAGCAATTCACTTTTAAATGACAAGAAATGTGTAGACATCGTTCAAGATACAATAACTGATGTTAAAAAGCAATATGCCGTTCCGGTATACCATTTAGACAAAATTCAAAATATTTCGAACAGTGTGATTCAGTTTGTTATAAATGATCAACTATTTTTGGATGCTCTGTTAATGGAAATGAGAAGAAATACTATTTTTACTCGATTCAAAAAAAGAAAAAATGAGATAGTCAATACAATCAGTTAGAGAAGGAAATAGAAAATTTTGAACAATGTGTCGATGATAGAACTTTTGAAGATTTAGAAGGAAAAAGAGTGCTCTTCTAGAGACAAGGTCAGAGAAATTAAAAGGATATTACGTCAGATCCAGGGCAAAATGGATAGAGGAGGAGGAACGCCCAACAAAATATTTTTGTAGCTTAGAATCGAGACATTTTTATAACAAACTTATGTATGAAATAGAATTGGAAAATTGAGAAATAATTACAAATCAAGAAAAGATACTAGATGTGGCCGCGTATTTTTACGAATTTTTTATTCTGACAACAGTTCTATTGAAAAAAGTAAAATAGAGAACACCTTATTGTTTCAAATAAGCTTCCCGATAATTTTGCTATGGAGCTTGAGGGACACATAACATATAATGAACTCTGGACTGTATTAAAAAATGAAAAAATCCCCGGGTCAGATGGTTCACAAATGAATTCTTCAAGGTTTTCTGGGTAGATTTAGACTATTTTGTTTTAAGACACATAAATGAAAGCTATGAAAAAAGTGAATTGTCAAACACGCAAAAAACTGGGTTCGTAAATTTAATTCCAAAGCCAGATAAGGCTAAACAATTCATGATAAACTGGAGACCAATAACTTTGCTCAACAGTGTTTACAAGTTGGCATCCGGATGCTAGAAGAACAAGAAAGCTACTTGAATATATAATTTCCCCGGATCAGACGGGATTGATAAAAGGGAGATGTATGAGTGAAAACATAAGATATTATGATATTATGATGAATTTCTGTGAAACAATGGTATACCGGGGCTGTTATTACAAATAGTTTTAAAAAAGCTTTTGATAGCTTGTCATGGAACTTCATAAATAATGTTTTGGATATATTTAATTTCAAGGCCTCAATTAAGCGTTGAATTAAAACCTTTTATAATTGTCCCGTGTCATACATTGTTCAAAACGGTTTCCTGTCCAGAAGTTTTACTCTGCACAGGGCTATAGACAAGGTGATCCTCTTTCTCCGTCTGTTTTATTTTATGTGCTGAAGTATTAGCTATGATGACAAAACAAGATAGGGAAATTAAAGGCATTCTAATAGGAAATGAGGAATTTATACTTACTCAGTATGCTGATGCCACAACGTTTTTCTTAGATGGTTCAAGGCGTAGTTTGGAAGCTATTGTGGAAGTTTTGAGTACATATGCAGATATGTCTGGTTTGAGAGTAAATTATTCCAAAACTAATGTTATTTGGTTGGGCAGTAAAAAAATTTGTAAAGATGTTTTCCATCACGCAAGATGGAAGTTGGAATGGCGTATGACGGAATTTAAGATGCTGGGTATCAAGTTTAGTGTTGACCTAGAAAAAATGATTGACATCAACTACAACGAGAAGATTGATGAAATCAATAGTCTTATCAAAATTTGGTCTATACGAAAAATCTCCTTTTTTGGGAAAGTTACGGTGGTGAAGACCTTGATGGTGCCAAAAATGATTCACATTATGACAGCCCTGCCTACTCAATCAGACATTATTATGAATGAATTGAATGCCAGCATTTTTAAGTTTAATAGGAATAACAAAGTTGAGAGAGTGAAGAGAGATGTGTTAATCAAAACTTAAGGAGGAAGGGAGAGTTAAAATGTTAAATATCATTTTTTGAACAAGGCTATAAAAATTTCATGGATAAAGAGATTACTTAATTCTGAATCAAAATGTTTTTGTTAAATGCCATACTGAAGTAATCAATCCTTTTTGGAACAAAGTTCTAAATAACTGGTCTTCTTTCATTTGTAAAAAGCCTCATAAAGATGCGAATGATTTACTCTCAACAAGTTTATGGCATAACGATGAAATACGAATAGACAAAAAATCTATTTTCTTTAGCAAGTATGCTAGTGGTGGTGTTCTTTTTAAAAAAGACCTACTTGATGAAAATAACAGTTTTTACTTATTTACTGAATTTAAAAAGATCTCGAATATATCTACAAACTTTTTGGAATATTGTTCTCTGATTGAGTCTATTAGGTCCTTTCTGAGGAGAAGACCATTACAAATGCAGTTAATTAAGATATATGGACCAATAATACCTTTTAATATCCGTAATTTTTTAAACTGCACATCAATATTTAAAATGATATATGAAACTGTCTGCCACAACAAAATTTTGCCTATTGCCCAAAAAAGATTTCAAGAAGAAGGTTATAACTTTCGAAGTGATGAGTGGAAAAAATATATTCACTGTCTTTTAAAACTACTTATGCTTTCAAGTTATGTACACTGCAGTTTAAGCTATTACATAGAATACTTGTAACGAACTCTTTTTTTAAAAAAATAACCTGGTGGACTCTGATGTAATCAGAAAGTGAAACAGTAGATCACATCTTTTTCGAATGTAATAATATAAAAACATTAATAGGAGAATTACGCACTTGGGTGTTGTTGGTGAAAGGTATAAATATGGTTATTGACAAAAAACAATGTTTTGGCATGCCCATAAGTGATGAAAATAAAGTTTTAAATTGGATACGTTTGCAATTAAAACATTTTATTTACCTATCCAGGTGTAAAAAATAATCCCCAGTTTCTGCCATTTCCTTAAGAAATTAGAAAGAGAATTTGTATTCAAAGAAGGATTTTATTGAATAATGGTAATTTAGATGAATACCATGCAACCTGGAGCAACTGGTTAACCATAACTTTTGCCTGACAACATCCTACTAAAAGAAGGTTGGGGGCGGGTGCATGTGGGCGTGTATGTTAAGAGTGAGAATGGCTTGATTTTTGTCTTACATATCTGTATTTCTGTTCTGTAAACCAATAAAAAATTACATAGCGAAAAAATACATGCAAGGCGATGGCACAGTTTTATAAGCGAAAAGTGAATAGCGTCACTGGGCTTCAAATAGAACATCAGTAAAATGGGTTAGCTCACTTAATGTAGGTATTTATAATTCATGTATTGCACGGAGATAAATTCACCATTGGACTGGCAAAAATCTATTCTACCTTTTTTGTGCATTGCTTGTTTTTCGGGGTCAAAAATAAAATATTGCGAGGGCTATCAATGACCCGCAACAAGCCACGTTAAAGCAGGATAGTTGAACCTGAAATATTTTATTTTTGTCAACAAATATAGATTAAAATATTTTCTCACTAAACCAACGAGCGTGACTAACTGATCGGGCGAGCTCATGGACGTCTGTGAGGAAAGGCGGTGACGCATTGAAGACGGAACTTTAGCTAAACAATGCCAATATTTTTAACAGACGTTTGTGACTCGTTATAAAGAGTTTGGTGAAATTATAACGACTTTCCCCTTCATACTGTCTTGTCAACTCGTTGTAATCAAATGACAGACATTGTAATAAGATCAAATTGGAGTTCTGCGCTATCGCAAACCGTCTCCGCTACGCATTTTTAACATAGTTCACGAACAGTTTGACGACAAGGAACGGCTTATCGACGTCTAGAGGATCGCCAGGGTCAACGTACGCCGTATATTAATAGTTCGTGTCCGTCTTCTAGACGTCCTCTTGACAGAGACAAATCAACGGTACACTTACCACCATGGTCAGCTTTGTTTCTTCTTAGCCAAAACGTCGGGCCCAAATTTTCCCGTTTTAGCTGTTCTCTTAACTGATTCCAGCTCATTTTATAAGCTTGCGTTACGCGATACCCGTTTGATTATAACAATTGAACTAATGGAATGAAAAGAGTCATACGATAAAAACAAAATTCAACAATGCGGCTCCGGGCTTAGAATCCTTTACTCTCACAGCCACCCGCTCGTTTATGCAGAAAAATGAATGTGCCAATATGAATATATTGGCATCCCGGCAGTTTTTGTTACCCTAGTTCTGAATGTAACAATACTAGGCAATTTCATATATTAGATTTTTATGGTGGAGAGAGGTTGTTTTTTTGAAAAGTGTGCATGCTAACGACATTGGTACAGCGCGCCCACGCTTCACGATACACTACACGCATCAAATAATGCTCTTGCTATCAAAGATACTCTATACAAATGGGTAACTATAACATCTTTGTTGATATCAATGGCAACCTTTAATTGAAACAATAAGAAACACAGCATGAAAGTGACATTCCATGAAGCTGGTCCTGTAGTGGCGGGTTAATGAGGAGAGACACAGTTCCCCCGATAATAACCCTCTTTAGGAGTGGAGATGGCCAAATTCTCCATTGAAGAGTGAAAAGTATCACCGCTCGCCTTCACGAACACGTCAAATCATTATCAGTTTTTACGTTGTCCAAATGAGAACGTTTGTCAGATGTTGAGATTGTAAGATAATATTATCCGTAGATCAGTTTGGGGCCCTTTAATGGTTCAAGAAAGAAGCTAGTGGGATTGGATCTGTCTAATTTTTGTTTTTTACTGTTTCCATTGTCATCGGTTCTTGCTTTGCAGGCATATAGACGGACGGAGCCATGCTAACTAATATAGCTTCGACAAGATCAGCCGTGCATCGTATCTGGACAATTTATGGAAATACAATGATGGGATAATATGGGAGCACAAAGGGGACACGAAAATCTACTTTTCCACAATGCAATGAAAATTTTTTGGATGTTGTATGTGTTGTTTATTATCAAAAACGACTCACGTTTACCATACGACCATGCGAATATTTGTTTATTTCAACCTTTTTAAGCCCATGATAAAGCGATTGAGATTGTTTTCAGCTAAACGAAACCTTTTCACCTAGGCCAAACTACCTGTCAATAGTCCCATGTTGATGTTTGTGTACCGCTCAATTTTTACCAAAAATAGCTCTAGTACAGGTCTTTTATCACCGTTGTAGGTTCTTCAAACCATCATGTATCACCTATAGGTGTCGGTTGGGTCTTATTGCATTTCTTGTACATTTTGCTCCACCGCAATCGCGCAGTGATACAAAAATGGAGAAGAAAAGTTGTGCTCCCTGATGAACAGCTTCATAGACATTTGTTTTCATGGATATGAACAAGTAGAATCAGCAGATGCCGTCCGTTTCATGAGGTTCCCAATCTCTAAAAGGTCTAGTATCCTAACCATTATAATTCATACCTTTCGTAGAAATAGTCAAACTGCTCCCGCTCACTGTAACTTTTGATAGGCCCTGTGACGGCGAGACGAATCACCAATATTCACTTCGCATTAATTTTCAAGCTTCCCCCTCCCCCTCTGGTCACTACTTTAGATTGTTCCATGTGACGACAAGGCAGATCCCTATTCCGTGCATTCGCGAGGCCCTTTGTTGCAGTTTTTTATCTCATAGATCCCCCCTCCCCCGAAGACCTATGTCTCCACTACTCTTACTAAGGGATGGGGCCCCAGTATTGTACAGGGTCCCAATTTTTTTTCTTATTGAGCTTAATGGATAACTCGGTACTTCAAATTTTTCGTTCAAAATACCGGTACTTTTATCGTTATAGAACCATAGAAAATTTTGCCTTTGTGTATTTCAAAAATTGTGGCCTTCGAGTTCTATCTTTTGATTCCGGTCGATGCTATTGTTATTCCCATTTTTAGCAAATTAGGTTGCTGAGTCTTGATTTTGCTGTTCTTTAAATATACAAATTTGGTGGTTTTCATGACCAACGAAATTTTTGCCACTTCACCTCTTAAATAATTGACAGTGGCGGATTTATGATACCCCACCCTTTAATATGAAAGGCGTGCTATCCAAATATTATTATGTCAAACGTTATCTCATTAATAGATTTACAGAGTGACAATAGATTCCATCATGGGGTATGAAGTCCCTTCTTCCACCATCGGGTCGCATTCATTAATTTAAAGGATTTCACGATTTTACAGAAACGGGAAAAGGGAGGAACTGGTTATATCATTTGGGCCCCACTTTGAGTGAGCCTTAAAAGAAAAAAGGATATAAATCAGACAACAGATGGTTGCCATCAAAGAGCCCCTTCCAAGAGCTGAGAATTATATCAAATGATAAACAATTTCCAAAATGAAACATTAAGAGACAAATGACTCCATTATCTCTTGAAAGGGGGTCCCTGGAAACATACAACATTGCATTGCTCTGGTAATTTTATCGAACATCTCTGAAATATGTACTTGCACGTTCTTATATCAGGGTAAGCGATTCTTTGGCAGTATTCAAACAAATGGATGCCCCTAAAAAAACTTCCTGACCAGGGTTTTCAATTGTACGTCCAGCACTAATACTTATAAATGTTCTTTCATGTCTCCTTCTCTATGCCTATGCCGGACGCTCCCAAGACTTCATCTTGACACCTGCAAATTACACGGAGCACCGTGAAAGGTTTATTTAACGGGCCTGAATTATTCTCCGAGTTGCTTTGTTTCATGGTCAGAATATTTCTACGCTGCTGCTGTGGCGCGTACCCTGAAGTCTCGCCATTATACCAAGTGTGGAGGCATCTCACACTCCAAATGAGTTAAATCACGTGAGAGAATTGCACGTCAAACGGTAGTTAACCATGCATGAGGTACCCGTGGGATGAATATGGTTGGTAATGTGTAGTAACTTTCAAGTTCTCAAGTTCAATTAGTCCGCAGAAATGCCACTACTATTTCAAGGATTTATTGAACCGAAACTGCTCTATTGACGAGTCTTTGACTGAATTTGCCACGCAGGATATGATAGTTCCTGTGAAAATGTACTAACAACTACCCGTCTGATCATAATACGGATTTTTTGCCTTCTGAAATATATGAGGCCACTGGATCAAGGCTTGGGGTTATGATGGCGTGATTGTTGAAATGCTGAAGTGCACTGAGGTAACGATAGTGTCAGTCTTACGTAAATTATTCAATGCAATTTTTGATTCTGGGTATTATCCCCAGCTTGGTGTGACGCAGTACTTACTCCAGTACATAAACAAGGTAATATCAATGACGAAAATAACTATAGAGGTATTTCCCTGTTTTCTGCTTTGGGAAAACTTTTACCAAACTTTTAAATAATCGTCTTTATTACTGGGCTGAAAATAATGATAAATTTATGAGTCTCAAGCTGGGTTTAGAAAAGGCTACTCTACGATTGACCAAGTGTTTACACTTCAAGCTATGTGCCATAAGTACTTCAGTCTGCAGGGTGGGAGATTTTACTGTGCCTTTGTAGATTTCTCGAAGGCATTCGATCGAATCCCACATAATTTACTCTTCCATAGATTGAAAAACATTGATGTGCATGGTAAAATTTTCAACACAATCCGCTCTATTTCTAGTAAATTGCGCACTTGTGTGGAAACTCAAGATGGTCTTACAGAGTTTTTTTATTGTACTGTTGGCACTCGCCAGGGTTGCATAATCAGCCCATTATTATTTTTGTTGTATCTAAATGAATTTCTGGATAAACTGAGTGCGAAAAGTAATATTAATAGCACATATCTCAGCAAACAAGTACCAAGAGTTAACTCCCTGCTGCATGCAGACGACATGGTGTTATGTTCCTCTACCACCATCAAGTTACAATGTATGCTAAATTGTTTGGCAGAATTTTGCGAATCATGGGGCATGCAAGTAAACTTGAATAAAACTAAAGTGGTCGTTTTCAGAAATGACGGTCCTCTTAGACGATATGAGAAATGGTTTTACAATGGAACATTGGTCGATGTGGTGTTTCACTACAAATACCTTGGACTACTTATTACTCCAAAAGTTTCGTGGACCAAAGCCATTAAAGCCTTATCTTATCAAGCAAATAAAGCTGCCTCTGCAATTTGTAAATTAAAGCGAATATGTTGTGATCTACACCCGTCAATAGGCTTTCACCTGTTTGATAAAATGGTTTATCCCTTTCTGTGTCACGGTGCTGAGATGTGGGGCTTTAAGGAATATGGACAATTGGAAAATTTACATATCAAGTTTTGTAAACGCATTTTAGGACTAGGCAGTTGTTGTTCAAACTCGGCAATTATGGGAGAATGTGGTCGATTCCCATTGTTTACCATATATTTTGTATCATGTATAAAATACTGGTTCAAAATACTGGAGATGCCTAGTAGTCGTAGGGTAAAGGCTGCATATGATACGCTTTTTCAGTCATATCTGATCAGAAGATCTTCCTGTAATTGGGCAAGTTTTGTAAGGAAACTTCTTTCTGTGTATGGTTTTTCAGATGTATGTATTATTCAGGGTGTGGTAAACCAAGCGCATTCCAGCGTCCTGTCGCTCAGTAACTTTTCCAGACGTGAGGGGTGCTTAACGTGCGATAACATCTGACTTAACTTAACTTTCATTTTTATCAGCCCACCCCAGTCAGGTTAGATCCGATCTGATCGGAGATTAGAGCAGTTATCGAACAAAAGAGCGCAGGCCCTCCAACCATCAACGCCCGAATGGAGTTAATTGGCTACGGGGGTAAACTTCCCAACTTGTTGTTGGGCTATACAATGGAACATGTTGGGAGCAACGGGATGTCGCCGTCATGGTATTTCTTGACAGTGTTTTTCTCAACGTGTCAACGACTGTTATTTGCAAGGCTGGCAATCTGATCTCGAATGTAACGCAAAACTGCCTTACTATGTGAGGTATAAAACAATGTATTGTCTTGAGAATTATCTAGAAATAGTTAGTGTCCCACGTGTTTTTATACAATCTCTGACTTGATTGTGATTTTCAAATCTTTCGTTACTAGTGGAAAGAGGTCGCCACACAAATATTCCCTATGAAATTAGGTTGTGTGAGTTATGTAATTCGGGATGTGTAGAAGACAAATACCACGTTGTGTTAGTTTGCAGTTCGTTTCAAGACATCTAAATTTGTATCTCTCATGAGAACTCCGGATATCCTACTTATAAAATTCGTCCATCATGCTTTTCAAGCGTTACAATTTATTATCCAGTTTGAAACGTGGCACCTGACTATGTTCTGTCTTGTATATGTTATACTTTGGGCCTATGGCCACGTGTATATATTTCAATAAATCACACATTAATGTGTACTAGTAAGACCTCTGTCGGTGATCGCCATTGCAACAATGGTGAGACTGACTTGACAACAGTAGTGAATAAACTGAAGTCACCTGCCCGTAGGAAGGCAAAAATTAGTGGCGGGGGTATAAACCAATTCGACTTCGCCAAACAACCCCCTCCCCCTTTCCTATCGCCACCACCTCTGAACATTTAACAACTATGCATTTGTGCATGGATTACGTTTTGAGGACCTTGTCGTTAGGGTCTCAGCTTTTGCAGCACAGGTCGTCTAAGCGCACTTCAAAATGTGCACGAAATCAATCATACATATATTTCAAAAATCGATAAAATTTGTAAAGCGGAGCTTTTGCAGAGCGTACTTATTTACTGGATTTTAAATTCAATAAGTCATCTTTGCACATGCAAAACTAAGTTTTTCCAGTGGCACCTCTCTGGCAATGGATAACGGAGACAATTTCGCTTTATTTTTTCTCAAAATTGAGAAAAATTGATGACCTGACAGATAACATCAATTGCTCCGAATTTCCAGGTATTTGAAAATATACATAGTTTCATATTTAGGGCCCCCGCTCTTGATGGAGGCCATTGATGACATTCAAGTTCCCACTCGTTTTGTTTTTAAGGGGCCATTCACGGAGAGAGGGCGCAATCTTGGAATCGATTACCTTTATTTTCCTGTTTTTTGTGAAATAGTGCAACCGGCTTTCATGTTGAAGGAGATCACTCCCTGCACCGTTTTGGGACAACACGACGATAGGATGAACTATCACTCTTTTTTCCAGGCTTAATGATGTTTAGCTTTTCATCTTAAGGTGTCCCATTTCAGACAGTACCCTTTCTCGGTGGAGCAGTTCGGGGGAAATGTCCCATTGTCCTTCTATACATATAAATCTGACAATGCCAAGTATTCACTAGGGAAGTTGAGATTCCAAATTCATCAAAAAAGTACAAAATATTCGTGCACAGCACAGCCATTCGACCCAAACAACCAAAACTGTGAAAAAATACAGTGGGATTGCAGCCATCGAAAGGGTGGAACTTTGAAGCACGTGAAGATCACACTTTGTAAATTACACAAAAGAACTATTTCCGGTGGTTAGTTATTAAATAATGTTACTGTTTCCAGTACTATCACAAGAATAGTTTTTCTTTTGAAGATGGTTACTATGAGTTGCTTGCAAAGAATTCCCACATGTGGAAACCTCTGCTGTCTAAGCTGCTATTTGTGATGACCGTGTACATGTCCAAACGGGGTACTCAAAGAACTCTCGCAATCATAAATAAAGATTTAAGCGTATTTTTGTTGTCAGTGAAGTTCAAGTTTACCCCGCCACTGTACCACACACCTAGGGCGGACGTGGGAGACTCGGTACAAATATGGTGGCGAGGGGGGCGGCTGGCAGAAGTAGTGGCGATGGGGGGGTTGGCGAAATCGAAATGTTTTGCCCCCCCCCCATAATTTTTGCCTTCCTACGGGCCTGTTCACAGAGAGTTACAGAATGAGCCTAGGGAAGCTGGGAGCTGCCTAAGTAACTGTGGTAACTGTAGATGAGATCTTTAACAGTGTGAACATGCGAAATTCGATGAACTAAAGCTAGTCGCTGGCAGCTCAGCTATGATTCACTTCAGACGGGTAGCTTAGCTCGTAACTCGTACCTATCCGTCTGCGCTGGGTCCAAGGTCCAGTTTCTGGTGGCTGGAGAAAATTATACAGCTTGTGTACCAAAAATGTACATCCCTCAAAGCCTGGAGTTCAAATTCAGTTCCCGGGATCACTAAGATTCTGCGCGGGCCTACTGCATGGTTACACCTCATTTTTAACGTGGGTGCGTCAGTCATGACGTGCTCCGTCAGTATGTAGTTTGCATGGGAAATGCAAGCAAACGATTCAGTTTTGAAGAACAAAATTCATTGGGCTATACTACTGGAAACTAAAAACACCAAGGAAGTGTAAAGACAATCATTTCAAGTTAATGAGCAATGAGTACAATTTTATTTACTTAAGGACTTAAACTTCTTTTACGGTTTGTGAATTTTGACCACCAATATAGTTCCTAAGTCAACAATTTTTTGCCATTTGAATTGAGAGAACATTTTGGAACACTTTGTAGAGCTGTTAGACATTCATCAATACCCTTGAGACTTATTTCAGATATACAAAAATCGTTTAGTACACTGTGCTATTTGGGGAAACGTCAGCCAGCAACTAAGTTCAGTGAAGCACCGTAATTTCTTACAAGATTGGCTTCTAATTGCAAAAGATCATCTATCAATCATTCGATTTTCGTAGATTCATAAACATGTAAATCAAAAATCAACAATCGATTCCATGAGAATTTTTTTTTCCTTGATTTAATGACTTAATTCCTCTTTGATCTAATGTTTGTGAGTTTAAACGACTAATCTTGTACCTAAGTCAAAGAGCAATGCATTTATTATCATTTGAATTGTGAGTATATTTTTGGGAACTGTCCGTATTTCATCATGTCTTTGCAAAAATCGTCTAATTGAGGATCGGATTATAGAGTTTTCTAATTTCAAGTTGCAACTGAGTTCACTAAGACATCATTAGTTCTTACAAGACTAGCTTCTACTTGCCAAATCTGATTCTATGTCAATTTTCCTAGGTACATAAACATCCAATTAAACAGAAACCAACAAATTTGTTGTCATAAGCAATTTCCGCGTGCATGCTCGCAGATTTTTGACGGTTAACTGGGGGAACATGGGAGACGGGCATTTGTATTTAGGTGTATTGATGCTCATTTCAGAGGTACCTATAACGGTTCACGAGTTAAACGGTGACATTTTTGTTGATGATTGCAAGTACTTTGAGTACCCTCATTCTTCTTGTGCATGGTCACCACAACTCGTAGCATCGAAAGTCTTTTCGTCATGTGCGAATTTCTTACAAACAACTCCTGGTAACGATCTTCAAAAGAAATACTATTCTCGTGATACTGCAGGAAAAGTAACATTGTTTTATAACTAACCATCGGAAATAATCATTTTGAGTAATTCGCAAATCCTGGTCTTCACGTTCTTCAAAATTATACCTTTTCGAGGGGGGGTCAATCCCATTGTATTTTTCACATTTTTGGTAATTTGAGTCGAGCGTTTTAATGTACTGCTGTGCTGAGCACGGTTGTTTTATGTTTTTAATGAATTTGGAATCTCAACTTCCCCTCGTGAATACTTGGCAGTGTCAGGTTTACATGTAAAGATGGACAAAGGGACAATTCCCCTGACCTGCCCAATGAAAGAGGGTCCCATCTGAAATGGTACATTATAAGATGAAATGCTTAACAACATTAAGTTTGGAAAAAGTGACATTCCATCGTCATGTGACCCTGCAAGAAGTGACATTCCTCAACAAGAAAGCAGGTTGTACGATTTCACAAAAAACAGGAAAATAGTGGAAATCGATTCCAACATTGGGCCCTTTCTCCTTGAGCGGCCTCTTAAGAATTTGCCAATAAAATAACGAAAAGGGTGGCCACTTGAATGTCGCCAATGGCCCACTTCAAGGGCTGGGTCCCTAAATATGAAAAGATCTATATTTTCAAAGATCAGAAAATGTGCAGCAATTGATATTATTTGTCTGGTCATCACTTTTTCTCAAGTGATATACAATTTCAAGAAAAAAAACGAAAAATAGAGCGACATCTGTTTCTATTATCCTTTGCCAGAGAGGGGCCTCTGGAAAACATGTTTTCAAGTCCGTTTAGACGACTTATGCTACAAAAACGGAGACCCGGCCGAACAACAATATCCTGGCCAGTGCCCTCCCAGGGTCCTCAAAGGGTAAACCATACACGTACTAATATTGAGTTGTCAAATGTTATCTTAAATTTCCTTTCATCCGTATTCACAGTCTTTGTTTTCTCGACTGCCCCGTCCCCACGCCTATGTCGGTTGCCATTGATTAACTCTGACGCCTGCAAAATTTTGGGGACACATGCCCCTCGCTCCCCCCCCGCTTCGTACGGCCCTCAGAGTATCTTGGCAATGGTAGATCATTGAGTAAGGTAGTAATGTCATACTTGCTTGACCTTCTGCGTCAACTCGTTACATGCAACCTCGGCTGGCAAAATTCCTAGTTTGCCAAATTGGAAATGAGTTCGTCAAATCTAAAAAAATTCCATATGCAATGGTGCGAATAGTTTTTTTATTTTTTTGAGCCACGGCTTAATTTCCTCGTTGATTTCATGAAAAATTGCGCATGTTAGGTTGGCTGGACAGTTTGGGTTTGGGTTGCATATGAAGACAGCGTCTGGCATTTAATTGATTATTGAGTCTGGTACTGGCAACTTGACTCACTTTTGACCCGCCGTGTTTTTTCCTAAACACTGAAGACTTTCAAGCGAAAAGTTTAAATTGAGCAGGAAATTCACTTACCGTTCAGACACTTGGGATGTGCAAAACAATCTGGTTGACAGACACGCGTCTTTCACCGTGTATTAACTGTCCGCATGCAGTTTATAGTAATCGCTTGCCGTGGGATAAGACCTGCAATTCATGCAATATTCGTGAAGGATGAAAAATTCAATTTTGAATCAGTTTCTTCGTGCGAGGTTTTCAACCCAGTATACTGTTCAGGTTTTAGCACTGTCCAAGCCAAACCAAAACTAACAAGTGCCCTCAAACACATTGTCCGTGATTACGCCATGGTTGAGCTGTGCCTTTTTTCCAAAAAACTCCGACCCCCGTCTGTTTTACTTCTTGTGGTAGTTTGAGAGCTTGCTCGAGTGCATGATGATATGAGGGTGATCTAAATAAAACATTTTATTTCAGAAAAAAATGTAATTAATTCTTATAAGTTTGAGAGTCATCAGATTGTTGTTTGTCTGATTTCTTACTTGGTAGCAACAATAGAAATAACTTTTTTTCTACTCACCCTCGGACCAATAGACGATTTTCGAAACAGCTGCGACATATTGAAATTCACTATCCCGCCAGATATTAATATGGTCTTCAGGCGTTTAGTGCCACTTTCAGATCCCATGTTATGCGGACAGAAGTTTCAACCTGCTGGATATTGAATTTTGTAATTGATTTTGTACATTGCACCTGTGATAATTGACAATATATAGCAACCGTTCCGAAATTGATTTCAAATTGTTTCATAGTAAAAGTTGTGGTGATGACCGTGCTTCGAAAAACTTGCCATTTGCTATTGCTTGAGACCTCAGCAAGGTGACTTTTCAAGGCATATCATTTTACCCGCCTAACATCACATAAGAATTCAAAAGTGAGTTCTTCAGAAACTCAGAATTCTCTTCTTACCCGTTTATAACCGCTTTAAGATTTTATGGGTGCCCATTCTTGCGTATCCCAATTACTCTTTCAGTATCCTATATGTACGTATTGACAATGCAAAATACTGATTAGGTTTTTATTGACTTCCTTTCAATTTCATTGCATCACAAAAATTTTGCAATTATGGTTTCGGCCAGATTCTGCTAGGGTGTTGATAGGGGGCTGAATTGTCGCAATAACCCTGCGCCTTCCAGAACTTGTAGTAGCAGGTTCGATTCAACTTCTCGTTATAGCTCCCGGTCTGCTTAGTTTGCGCAACAGCTTTCATAGCTTTGTTACCAAAATCAGGGTCTTTGTGCTGCATACACGTATTGACATAGCAATACGTCACAGTACCAGCCCCACCAACGTGACAGTCGTCGTTGGAGCGACATCCTTCCTTTTCCATCCAACATTCGTACTCAGGCCTCAGACTACTTGAATGACTAGTCGCCCGGAAATAGCGCATTCTCACACCACTGACCTTTTGCTCCGTGCACCCGAAATCATTAAACCCTTCATAGAATTGTCGGAGATTCTCTGCCTTAGCTCTAATATCTTTGCTGAGCTGATCATTTCCGAGATATTTGAACTTGATGACATTCCAAATCTCTTCCTAATCGTAATCGACGGGAGCAGGATTTGCCCTTCCTTCATCCATCACCTTCAGGAGAAGTTCTTTAGTGCGTTTGAGTGCAATCTTATTTCTTGTCTCGTCTGTTCCACCCTGGACGTTGACATTAAACGACATTTGATAGGAAGAAGCGGCATGAATTTCCTCTTTCGTTATATTAGAACAAGCATTGACACCAAGCTTTCCGACCTCAGTTGGCCCTTCAAAGTTAACGCAAGCTGCCACCTGAAATTGCCTCTGTGAATATGTTTTAGTTATTTTTGAAAATGCCTAAGAACGGATGGACGAACCGTAGTGAGATTTTACCACCACGTGAGAGCCAAAAGTTCTGAGGAAATTTTCATATTCTCTCCAGTGCGATGAGGACTCGGGGTTGCTGATGGTCAAAGGCTATGACTCCGAAGGTCCGTTACCTTCGAAAATCCACTACTTCGAATTTCTCCAATTCCAAAATCAGAACTCCGACAGTTCACTACTCTGATTGTCTGCTCACGACTCATACAGGACATCATCTGGGGCTTGGGTCCATGGGCGACGTACCACAGGATGCTGGAGGGCTATAGTCTCTCCCACTTATTTCAGTGCTGCGCTGCCCATGGGCATGGGTGGCGCGCACCATAAGGTGCTGGGGCTATAGCCCCCACTTATTTTATTGCTGCGCCAGCAATGGGCTCAGGGTTGCGGCAACAAACGACGGTTTAACTTTAAGAATTTAGACTGAATGGGACTCCCTGGCTTCGTGAAGACTGGCAGGGACAGGGTACCCTACTAACTGCATTTAGTTTCAGCTCGGCCGTGCACGAGGTTCCTTGGGTGAGGCTGAGGCGCAGCAGCCCTAAACTTTTCAGTCACGCTGCTATGCGATCTTGACATGGATTTGATGAATGTATCGTGGTTGATAATTCATCAATATTCCTACTTTTATATATTCTCAGTTTTAAAAATTCAAATGCATACTCATTTTTTCATGTTAAGGCATGCGGCAATTTTGCACGCACATTGAAAATGAATCTAGACAGTGACCACCGTTTCTAGTTATACTGGCCAACTAGACGGTGGTCATGAAATCAAAACAACGTGGTTTAGTACCCGGCGTTTTTTTCAATATAGGTGCATCTTATAACCGAAGAATCGTTTATTTTGCATGTAAAAGTATGAAAATTACTCTTGAGTCTGAATTTTTAGATATTTTCGGAGCAGTGAATCTTCGGAGTAAAGAAACTTCTAAGTAGTGAGCCTGTGGAGTAGTAAACCTTCTAAGGGGCTGTTCCCATTTCCAGCGATGTAAGAATCTCCAATCACGCGCAAAAATGCAAGATAAAAAATTTCGTCGAAACATTCTCCGACTAAACTTCATTTTTCCGTCCGTGCATGTAATGAGGTGAAATCACTCATTTAAGCATGACTGATTTCAAATTTTGGCTGGAGGTAACGAGAGAACGTTCTCTTGCTGGACACCATTACATCCGAATTTGTGTCCCGGCGTTCTTTGCGAGCAACCGTCACAGCATCCTTATTTCTGGTATTACAAGTTAAGTCTCCGCATCTCAGAAACATAGAGCTGACAGTAATCGTTGTGTATACAGACTTCCCTTCCCCCCTAATTAAGCTGTGTCAAGGGCCATACTGAAAACTCTGCAGTGTCGACGTTTGCAAAATATCAAAGGGCCACCGGTCTAGAAATTTGAATCACCTCCCACTCAATGCTGGATAGGGGCCTGAAAAAGATGTGAGATTCTTGTGTGATTTATTTAACGAAAACAGGAATTAATTTCCTGTCATACTCTGTTGTTCTGTACTTCAATTTTGCAATAAGTGTTAAAATTTATACCCTTTGGGAGCGATCATTTATTGACAGTTTTTCAATTGCTGTAATAGATGTGCTACTTGTTTTGTTCACTTAATGAATTCGTAAGGTATTAATGTCGAAAACAATATAGCCAAGCTCCTTGTCCTTGCAGAGTAACGGAGATGTGTTGTTTTTAATGTTGCACTGTATTTTTTTGCTATTTTTTCTCGTTTTTGCATTTTTAAACCAACACGTTTTTGTGTTTGTGCAGTGTGTTTATTTCTGTATACAGT
The DNA here is from genome assembly GCA_002633005.1 of Phoronis australis. Classification (NCBI taxonomy): domain Eukaryota; kingdom Metazoa; phylum Phoronida; family Phoronidae; genus Phoronis; species Phoronis australis. The sequence goes on along the minus strand of NMRA01000070.1, from coordinate 710,920 downwards.
GGTTGGTGACCTAATTACACTGAATAAAACATTTAATATGCAGTGAATTTGGTTGAGGTTGCATATACGTATTTGGAAAAAGGAATGTATGTAGAGTTCCCTTTTGACTGAACGCGGGTATTGATACTGGCTTTGAAAAATACAAGAGCAAATTTGTGCAACTTCAAACTGATGCTTGCGGATGCTAACTAGGTATTGACAATGCAAAGTTGTGACAAGGAATTTATTGAGTTCCTTTGAATTTTATCGCTTCACAAGTGATTTGCATTTATTAAGGCCAGATTCTTTTAGCGTAATAATAACTTGTTGAAGTATGGCAATAACCAGCAATCTTCCAAGTCTTGTAGTAGCAGGTTCGGTTCAGGCCTGACTTATAGCTTCCGCTCTTCCAAGTTTTGGCGATAGCTGTCGTAGCTTTGTTGCCAAACTGAGGGGCTTGATGTTGCATACACGTACTGCCATAGCAATATGTCACAGTACCTGCACCGCCGATGTGACAGTCGTTGTTGGAGCGGCATCCTTCCCTTTCCAGCCAACACTCGTACTGAGGTACCAGACTACTTGACGAGCTAGTCGCGCGAAAATAGCGCATTCTCACATTACTGACATACACCTCCGTGCAGCCGAAATCCTTAAATCCTTCGTAGAACTGTCGAAGGTTCTCTGCCTTAGCTCTAACTTGTCTGCTGTGAGTATCTGTTCCAGAAAATTTGAACTTGATGACATTCCAAATCGCTTCGTAATCGTAATCGACCGGAGCAGGGTTATCTCGTCCTTCGTTCATCAGCTTCAGGAGAAGTTCTTTAGTGCGTTTGGATACAATCTGATTTCTTGTGTTATCTGTTCCACCTTGAGCGTTGACTTTAAATACAATTTCTAAATGAGAAGCCGCGTGAATTTCTTCCTGCGTCACGTCAGTACAAGCATCGACACCAAGCTTTCCGACCTCAGTTGGCCCTTCAAAGTGAACGCAAGCCGCCACCTCAAATTGCCTCTGTGAATAATTTTTCGTTTTTTTTGAAAATGCCCAAGAACGAATAGACGAACCGTAGTGAGATTTGGTTACGATGTGAGAGCCGAAAGCTCTTAGGAAATTTTCATATTCTCTCCAAGATGAAGGATTATGGGGATTACTGACGGTCAAAGGTAGGTTATTGATCCCATTGATAACATATTGCGATAAAGGACTGTTGGGTAACCGGTAACAGCCATCATCGAGAACGTTGGTTTGTGTGTGGGTCCACATGTGCACGTTGTTACCCCTCACATCAGTTGAGCCAGAGGAAATGGAACTCGTCTTTACGTTCAGTGTCGCCCCCATGGTGTACTTGCCCGTTAGTTTGGCGTCTAATGAGCTTGACGTGGCAGTCTTGGTATAAAACTTCTCTGTATCTTCGTAAAAGTCAATGTTGTTCTGTGTCTGCCTGTCACATGGGTATTCCAGTAGGCACTTTTCTTCCACTGTCTCAAAGATGGGCGTACCGCCTGTCCGATCAGAATAAAGATCCAGCTCAGGCAGATAAAACCCTTTTCCGAGTGGGTTCTTTGAGTTATGGGGTTCATACCTCGCGGGAACGGCGTGCCCTACACCTTTGATGATTTCGTTTTCTCCGCCTGGGTGGTAGTTGAATGCCCTTTCACATCCTTTCCGCACTGACTCCACTGATCGGTCCTCGAGCGTCGCCTTCACGCCAAATACAAGGACGACAATTACAAGCAGCCTAGTTGCAATCATCTGAAAACACAATGCGCCATACTTAAAATTAAGAATTTATTTTTTCAGGCAAGTTTTTGCAGTGTCAGCCTTCTTCCTTCGACTAAGTGTAATAATTTAAAAATCGGGTTCGTTACGTACTTGTGCTTAGCCGATGTTTTGGTTTACAATCAGAAATAAGAGCTACAAACATTTGATGGCTCTTTTTGTTGTTTGTGAGAGCGGTAGTGTTCAAAGAAATTTGGGATGTGCCATTTCACATTTTTTTTTAAACAAACCTGGATTATAACGTAGTTATCGTCTTCTCTGTACAAATTTCTTTCCCTTGAATTAGTTATCTCAAATTAAAGAAATGTCTCATAAAAGTCCACTTGCAAAGACACGACTCCTTCCGCCAGAATTAGACCCACAAGCATTCAAGTAAAAACTATGTCAGTAGGTTAATTACTGACATCCTGTCTCAAATCACGACATCATTGATGAAATAGCGTCGCGAATATGACGTTGTCTGGACAAAGGTTGACGTTTCCACATATGCTGCCGACTTTTTTCATTCAAAGGTTTTTCTTTGTTTTTTAGTACCTGACACAATATTGAGGGTCATTTAGGCTTTGCAAATTCCACAGTGCAAAGTTTAGATAAACTTTTGATGCAAGGTGAACTACTTTGTCGAGCGTGTCTGTAAAAATTTAATGTATAAAAGATGTAGTTTCGGTTTAGTCCTGAATTTTCCTCTTCTACCAAATCATGCATGACTTGTATTACTCCCCGTAAACCTGATGAATTCTTTATCCATCACTTTAGTGTGTCTAGTAGTCACATGATGAGCACAATACTTCAAGTTTTGAAAACGCTAAGTTTGTAGGGTCCGCTGTCGTTGTACATCTTTTCAGGAAGAGATAAACATCTCTACCTGATCTCATGATGTAAAAATCTTTTCTTTGAAACGCAACTCTGGCCTCACAAAACAACCTCAAGAATGATACCAATTATACAAGTATGCGTGAATAACACAAGTTTCCACATCTTTTGTTATGCCTAGTCGAAGGAAGCAGCTTGTCCACACAGTATAAGTAGTTATCGAGAAGAGAATCTTAACTTTTATTAAATATCAGTATTCCCGGATGGCCTGTAGGATAAACATGTATTGAGTCCTGTTGAAGAGTCATCAGATCAGAGAAGCAAGATACATTCAAGTACCAATTAGGATATTGAACTGAACAATTGTTGTAAATAATATTGTTTTCAAAGCATCAGGAAAATAATTTTCTTCATAAAAATATCTTTTGGACACTTGTAAGGCTTCATTTACTACCCGTTTCATTAACGAACTAGCTAATTAAATAAATAATTTTTATTGTCAATTAATTTAGGATGTTTTAGGAACGAAATGGAAATGAACCAGAAATAATAATAAAAGACCATTTAAATCAGCTGATGAATAGTTCCAATCATTTAAAAGAATAGGTTAGTTTAGTTTATTTCGTTATAGTACAAAGACCCCCGGCCCAAAATAAAATATCACTTCATGTAGTTCTCGCTTAGCCGACAGTCGCTATTCTTGAACGTGAATTTGCCTATTTTTATATTGTAACGATTGATTTTGCAAAACATACCATCACCATAGTTAGAATATTCCACTCACGCCATTCACTTTTTATAATTTAAAATGCCAGAGGCAAAAATTGGTGTGACAATTTGGGCCTGCAACGCTGACCTACATTGTCGCAGTTTTGGACTTGTGACAATTGGTGACGTTTTGACAATTTGGGCCTGCCCAAAGGGCCGAAGGATTCTCGCTGTACACCGATTTTTCCCACGACCTGTGCGATATTGCAAGACGTTTGGTTTTCGAAACCCTACCCTAATCATTTCGATTTGTACAATCCGTATTGTACATAAAACGACATGGGCATTTGCTTTAATTTTTATGCGCCCACATATTTATATGTGGACGCATTGTGCCGTCATCTCCGTCCGTCCGCCCGTCCGTACGGGCGGCGTCCGTCCGGCGTCCGCTGCTCTATCTCCAAAACCCTTTGACATATGTTCATGAAATTTGGCACATATGTTCCATTTGTGAATGAGACGGCATGTGCGAACGTTCGGACGGATCCGACTACCGGTGTCCCCTAGTGGCAATTTTAATTTTTTACGCTTAACTTTGTATCTTCAAAAGTCCTGAACGGATTTTCATGAAATTTGTTATGTAGGCACCTATTAGTGAGATGACGCTATCCTCCCGTTTTCAGATGGATTCGACATAGTTTGCGCAACCTAGTGGCCATTTTTACTGTTTTCGAGTGTGTTTTTGTGCGTCAACCCCTCTATCAACCAAACCGCTCAAAGGATGATTGTGAAAATTGGCATGTATATGCTTACTATGTAGAGGACGGTTGACGATGATTTTCCGACAATTTCGACTACTGTGGCGCCTCCTAGTGGCAGTTTTGNGAAATTCAGTTTGGGGAAAAGTTGAAAGAAAAAGACCAGGAAATAATAGCGATAAGGCAAGAGCTGTCTGATTTGAGGCAAAAGTATGACTCTGATATTGTCGCCTTACAAGAAGAATGTGATGAGCAGCAACAGTATAGCAGGAGAAATGTTCGAGTTATTGCTGGTAAAAAGGAGACAGAGGGAGAATCAACTGATAAAATTGTGTTAGAATTGACTAAGAAAATGGGCGCCAATACAAATGAAGCCGATATCAGTAGAAGCCGCAGAATAGGACGCGCTTCAGTCAAGCATAATAGTCAATCAACTCAGCAACAATGTCGTCCTATTGTGGTTAAGTTTACCACTTACAATGCTCGTTCAAATTTCTTTCGTCTACGTAAGTCCCTGAAAGATGTTGATGCGGGCGTTTATGTCAACGAAAGTGTTACCAAGCGAAGGGCAAAACTATTCAAAGCGGTAAGGGATCTTGGTGCGAGGGGAAGAGTGAAAGGCTACTGGACCTACGATGGGAAGATATATCTGAAAGACTGGTCGGAAAAGGTACATCAAGTTAAAGATATGGAGTTTATCCAAGATATTCATTAGTGGAGATATCTGTGTGGCACATTGGAACTGTCCTTTTGTAAGTTATTTGAGTTGGTTGCAAATACCCTTGTGCCATTATGAACAGGAAGGAGACCACAGTTAACTAGTCAGTTTATTTGTCCATGATGTCTTCTGTTTTGTTTATTCGTTATTTTTTTATTTATACTTTGATTGTGAGTGTGCGTGTGTGAATGTATACCCGGTCCCACCTGCCCACCCGTTAAGCTTTTGTAATACTTAATGTGATCTCAAAATTTCTATTGTAAAAGTAGTTTCTATTTTTCTACTATGATTGGAATTAATTTTCAGTTAAGTTCCAGGGTTTAGGAACCCCAGAAAAAAGAAGAGATGTTTTTAATTACATAAAAAGTAAAGCATTTAATATATACTGTCTACAAGACACTCACTTTGCTTGTCATTTGGAGCCGTACATTGAATCTCAGTGGGGTTACACATGTTATTTCAGCTCTTACAAGAGTAATTCAAGAGCAGTAGCTATTCTATTTAACAATAACTTTGAGTTTACTGTTCAAAATGTGAGCAAAGATCCTACGGGAAATTATGTTATTATAGAACTAATTATGGAGGGAGAGAGGATCGTTCTTGTAAATTTGTTTGGTCCAAATACTGATAACCCGAATTTTTATAGTAATATATTTTCAATAATTGAAGAAATTGATGTCGATAATTTTATTTTATGTGGAGATTTTAATTTAGTTCTGAGTCAAGAACTGGATACTTGCAATTATAGATCTTGCAATAATCCAAACGCTACAAAACTTGTTAAGGGAATAGTTAATACGTTTGATGTCTGTGATCCCTTTCGAGAATTTTTTCCTTCAAAGAGAAGATTCACTGGGCGAAGAAAAAATCCAATTAAGCAGGCTAGGCTTGCCTTTTTTGGTTTCCAAAACTTTGATGCATTGTGTCCAAGGAATTTCTATAGCTCCAAGCTATAGATCAGACCATTCTGGGGTCTTGTTAAGCCTAAAATTTAGAGAAATTGTTAGAAGTAAAGGACTCTGGAAAATTAACAATTCACTTTTAAATGACAAGAATTATGTACATGTAGACATCGTTCAAGATACAATAACTGATGTTAAAAAGCAATATGCCGTTCCGGTATACCATTTAGACAAAATTCAAAATATTTCGAACAGTGTGATTCAGTTTGTTATAAATGATCAACTATTTTTGGATGTTCTGTTAATGGAAATAAGAAAAAATACTATTTTTACTCGATTCAAAAAAAGAAAAAATTAGATAGTCAATAGAATAAGTTAGAGAAGGAAATAGAAAATTTAGAACTATGTGTTGATGATAGAACTTTTGAAGATTTAGAAAGGAAAAAGAGTGTTCTTCTAGAGACAAGGTCAGAGAAATTAAAAGGATATTACGTCAGATCCAGGGCAAAATGGATAGAGGAGGGGGAACGCCCAACAAAATATTTTTGTAGCTTAGAATCGAGACATTTTTATAACAAACTTATGTATGAAATAGAATTGGAAAATGGAGAAATAATTACAAATCAAGAAAAGATACTAGACGTGGCCGCGTATTCACGATTTTTTTATTCTGACAACAGTTCTATTGAAAAAAGTAAAATAGATAACCTTATTGTTTCAAATAAGCTTCCCGATAATTTTGCTATGGAGCTTGAGGGACACATAACATACAATGAACTCTGGACTGTATTGAAAAATTCAAAAAATGAAAAAACCCTGGTCAGATGGTTTCACAAATGAAATCTCCAAGGTTTTCTAGAAAGATTTAGACTATTCTGTTTAAGTCACATAAATGAAAGCTATGAAAAAAGTGAATTGTCAAACACGCAAAAAACTGGGGTCGTAACTTTAATTCCAAAGCCAGATAAGGCTAAAAAATTCATAAAAAACTGGAGACCAATAACTTTGCTCAACAGTGTTTACAAGTTGGCATCCTGATGCATTGCTAGACGAATAAAAAAGGTACTTGGATATATAATTTCCCCGGATCAGACGGGATTTATAAAAGGGAGATGTATGAGTGAAAACATAAGATATTATGATATTATGATGAATTTCTGTGAAAAAAATGGTATACCGGGGCTGTTATTACAAATAAAAGCTTTTGATAGATTGTCACGGAACTTCATAAATAATAATTTGGATATTTTTAATTTCAAGGCCTCAATTAAGCGTTGAATTAAAACCTTTTATAATTATCCCGTGTCATACATTGTTCAAAACGGTTTCCTGTCCAGAAGTTTTACTCTGCACAGGGGCTGTAGACAAGATGATCTTCTTTCTCCGTATGTTTTTATTTTATGTGCTGAAGTATTAGCTATGATGACAAAACAAGATAGGGAAATTAAAGGCATTCAAGTAGGAAATGAGGAATCTATACTTACTCAGTATGCTGATGACTCAACGTTTTTCTTAGATGGTTCAAGGCTTAGGTTGAAAGCTATTGTGGAAGTTTTGAGTAGATATGCAAATATGTGTGGTTTGAGAGTAAATTATTCGAAATGTTGGGCAGTAAAAAAATTTGTAAAGATGTTTTCCCTCGCGCAAGATGGAAGTTGGAATGGTGAATGACGGAATTTAAGATGCTAGGTATCAAGTTTAGTGTTAACCTAGAAAAAATGATTGACATCAACTACAATGAGAAGATTGATGAAATCAATAATCTTATCAAAATTTGGTCTAGCTAGAAGAAAAATCTCTTTTTTTGGGAAAGTTACGGTGGTGAAGACCTTGATGGTGCCAAAAATGATTCACATTATGACAACTCTGCCTACTCAATCAGACATTATGAATGAATTGAATGCAAGCATTTTTAAGTTGATTTGGAATAACAAAGTTGAGAGAGTGAAGAGAGATGTGTTAATCAAAACTGATGAGGAAGGGGGAGTTAAAATGTTAAATATCATTTTTGAACAAGGCTATAATAATGTCATGGATAAAGAGATTACTTAATTCTGAATCAAAATGGGTGAAACTGTTTGAAGTAACTGGTCTTTTTTCATTAGTAAACAGCCTCATAAAGATGCGAATGATTTACTCTCAACAAGTTTATGGCATAACGATGAAATACTAATAGACAGAAAATCTATTTTCTTTAGCAAGTATGCTAGTGGTGGTGTTCTTTTTATTAATGACCTACTTGATGAAAATAACATATTTTACTCATTTACTGAATTTAAAAAGATCTCGAACATATCTACAAACTTTTTGTAATATTGTTCTCTGATTGAGTCTATTAGGTCGTTTCTGAGGAGAACAACAAATGCAGTTAATTAAGATATATGGACCAATAGTACCTTTTAATATCCGTAATTTTTTAAACTGCACATCAATATGTAAAATGATATTTTGCCGATTGCCCAAAAAAGATTTCAAGAAGAAGGTTATAACTTTCGAAGTGATGACTGGAAAAATTATATTCACTGTCTTTTAAAACTACTTATGATTTCAAGTTATGTACTTTACAGTTTAAACTATTACATAGAATACTTGTAACGAACTCTTTTCTTAAAAAATTAACCTGGTGGACTCTGATGTACTCACAAAGTGAAACAGTAGATCACATCTTTTTCGAGTGCAATAATATAAAAAACATTAATAGGAGAATTACGCAGTTGGGTGTTGTTGGTGAAAGGTATAAATATGGTTATTGACAAAAACAATGTTTTGGCATGCCCATAAGTGATGAAAATAAAGTTTTAAATTGGATACGTTTGCAATTAAAACATTTTATTTACCTATCCAGGTGTAAAAAATAATCCCCAGTTTCTGCCATTTCCTTAAGAAATTAGAAAGAGAATTTGTATTCAAAGAAGGATTTTATTGAATAATGGTAATTTAGATGAATACCATGCAACCTGGAGCAACTGGTTAACCATAACTTTTGCCTGACAACATCCTACTAAAAGAAGGTTGGGGGCGGGTGCATGTGGGCGTGTATGTTAAGAGTGAGAATGGCTTGATTTTTGTCTTACATATCTGTATTTCTGTTCTGTAAACCAATAAAAAATTACATAGCGAAAAAATACATGCAAGGCGATGGCACAGTTTTATAAGCGAAAAGTGAATAGCGTCACTGGGCTTCAAATAGAACATCAGTAAAATGGGTTAGCTCACTTAATGTAGGTATTTATAATTCATGTATTGCACGGAGATAAATTCACCATTGGACTGGCAAAAATCTATTCTACCTTTTTTGTGCATTGCTTGTTTTTCGGGGTCAAAAATAAAATATTGCGAGGGCTATCAATGACCCGCAACAAGCCACGTTAAAGCAGGATAGTTGAACCTGAAATATTTTATTTTTGTCAACAAATATAGATTAAAATATTTTCTCACTAAACCAACGAGCGTGACTAACTGATCGGGCGAGCTCATGGACGTCTGTGAGGAAAGGCGGTGACGCATTGAAGACGGAACTTTAGCTAAACAATGCCAATATTTTTAACAGACGTTTGTGACTCGTTATAAAGAGTTTGGTGAAATTATAACGACTTTCCCCTTCATACTGTCTTGTCAACTCGTTGTAATCAAATGACAGACATTGTAATAAGATCAAATTGGAGTTCTGCGCTATCGCAAACCGTCTCCGCTACGCATTTTTAACATAGTTCACGAACAGTTTGACGACAAGGAACGGCTTATCGACGTCTAGAGGATCGCCAGGGTCAACGTACGCCGTATATTAATAGTTCGTGTCCGTCTTCTAGACGTCCTCTTGACAGAGACAAATCAACGGTACACTTACCACCATGGTCAGCTTTGTTTCTTCTTAGCCAAAACGTCGGGCCCAAATTTTCCCGTTTTAGCTGTTCTCTTAACTGATTCCAGCTCATTTTATAAGCTTGCGTTACGCGATACCCGTTTGATTATAACAATTGAACTAATGGAATGAAAAGAGTCATACGATAAAAACAAAATTCAACAATGCGGCTCCGGGCTTAGAATCCTTTACTCTCACAGCCACCCGCTCGTTTATGCAGAAAAATGAATGTGCCAATATGAATATATTGGCATCCCGGCAGTTTTTGTTACCCTAGTTCTGAATGTAACAATACTAGGCAATTTCATATATTAGATTTTTATGGTGGAGAGAGGTTGTTTTTTTGAAAAGTGTGCATGCTAACGACATTGGTACAGCGCGCCCACGCTTCACGATACACTACACGCATCAAATAATGCTCTTGCTATCAAAGATACTCTATACAAATGGGTAACTATAACATCTTTGTTGATATCAATGGCAACCTTTAATTGAAACAATAAGAAACACAGCATGAAAGTGACATTCCATGAAGCTGGTCCTGTAGTGGCGGGTTAATGAGGAGAGACACAGTTCCCCCGATAATAACCCTCTTTAGGAGTGGAGATGGCCAAATTCTCCATTGAAGAGTGAAAAGTATCACCGCTCGCCTTCACGAACACGTCAAATCATTATCAGTTTTTACGTTGTCCAAATGAGAACGTTTGTCAGATGTTGAGATTGTAAGATAATATTATCCGTAGGTCAGTTTGGGGCCCTTTAATGGTTCAAGAAAGAAGCTAGTGGGAGTGGTTCTGTCGAATTTTTGCTTTTGACAGTTTCCATGGTCATCGGTTCTTGCTTTGTAGGCATATAGACGCACGGAGCCATGCTAACTAATATAGCTTCGACAAGATCAGCCGTGCATCCTATCTGGACACTTTATGGATATACAATGGTGGGATAATATGGGAGCACAAAGGGGTCACGAAAATATATTTTTCCACAATGCAATGAAAATTTCTTGGATGTTGTATGTGTTGTTTATTATCAAAAACGACTCACGTTTACCATACGACCATACGAATATTTGTTTATTTCAACCTTTCTAAGCCTATGATAAAGCGATTTGAGATTGTTTTCATCTAAACGAAACCTTTTCACCTAGGCCAAACTGCCTGTCAATAGTCCCATGTTGATGTTTGTGCACCGCTCAATTTTTACCAATAATAGCTCTAGTACAGGTCTTTTATCACTGTTGTAGGTTCTTCAAACCATCATGTATCACCTATAGGCGTCGGTCGCGTTTTATTGCATTTCTTGTACATTTTGCTCCACCGCAATCGCGTAGTGATACAAAAATGGAGAAGAAAAGTTGTGCTCCCTGATGAACAGCTTCATGGACGTTTGTTTTCATGGATATGAACAGGTAGAATCAGCAGATGCCGTCCGTTTCATGAGGTTCCCAATCTCTAAAAGGTCTAGTATCCTAACCATTATAATTCATACCTTTCGTAGAAATAGTCAAACTGCTCCCGCTCACTGTAACTTTTGATAGGCCCTGTGACGGCGAGACGAATCACAAATATTCACTTCGCATTAATTTTCCAGCTTCCCCCTCCCCCTCTGGTCACTACTTTTGATTGGTCCATGTGACGACAAGGCAGATCCCTATTCCGTGCATTCGCGAGGCCCTTTGTTCCAGTTTTTTATCTCATAGATTCCCCCTCCCCCGAAGACCTAGGTCTCCACTACTCTTACTAAGGGATGGGGCCCCAGTATTGTACAGGGTCCCAATTTTTTTTCTTATTGAGCTTAATGGATAACTCGGTACTTCACATTTCTCGTTCAAAATACCGGTACTTTTATCGTTATAGAACCATAGAAAGTTTTGCCTTTGTGTATTTCAAAAATTGTGGCCTTCGAGTTCTATCTTTTGATCCCGGTGGATGCTATTGTTATTCCCATTTTTAGCAAATTAGGTTGCTGAGTCTTGATTTTAATGTTCTTTAAATATACAAATTTGGTGGTTTTCATGACCAACAAAGCTTTTGCCACTTCACCTCTTAAATAATTGACAGTGGCGGATTTATGATACCCCAACCTTTAATATGAAAGGCGTGCTATCCAAATATTGTTATGTCAAACGTTATCTCAAACGTTATGGTTGCCATCAAAGAGCCCCTTCCAAGAGCTGAGAATTATATCCAATGATAAACAATTTCGAAAATGAAACATTAAGAGACAAATGACTCCATTATCTCTTGAAAGGAGGGTCCCTGGAAACATACAACATTGCATTGCTCTGGTAATTTTATCGAACATTTCTGAAATATGTACTTGCACGTTCTTATATCAGGGTAAGCGATTCATTTGGCAGTATTCAAACAAATGGATGCCCCTAAAAAAATCTTCCTGACCAGGGTTTTCAATTGTACGTCCAGCATCAATAGTTATAAATGGTCTTTCATGTCTCCTTCTCTACGCCTATGCCGGACGCTCCCAAGACTTCATCTTCACACCTGCAAATTACACGGAGCACCGTGAAAGGTTTATTTAACGGGCCAGAATTATTCTCCGAGTTGCTTTGTTTCATGGTCAGAATATTTCTACGCTGCTGTTGTGGCCCGTACCCTCAAGTCTCGCCATTCTAAAAAGTCTGGAGGCATTGCACACTCCCAATGAGTTAAATCACGTGAGAGGATTGCACGTCAAACGGTGGTTAACCATGCATGAGGTACCCGTGGGATGAATATGGTTGGTAATGTGTAGCAACTTTCAAGTTCTCAAGTTCAATTAGTCCGCAGAAATGCCACGACTATTTCAAGGATTTATTGAACCGAAACTGCTTTATTGACGAGTCTTTGAGTGAATTTGCCACGCAGGTTATTATTGAACACGATAGTTCCTGTGAAAAATGTACTAAAAATTACCCGTCTGATCATAATACTGATTTTTTGCCTTTTGAAATATATGAAGCCATTGGGCCTAATGGCAAGGCTGGGGGTTATGATGGCGTGATTTTTGAAATGCTGAAGTGCACTGAGGTAACGATAGTGCCAGTCTTGCATAAGTTATTCAATGCAATTTTTGATGCTAGGTATTATCCCAGGCTTGGTGTGACGAAGTGCTTACTCCAGTACATAAACAAGGTAATAAAAAGGACGAAAATAACTAAAGAGGTATTTCCCTGTTGTCTGCTTTGGGAAAACTTTTACCAAGCTTTTAAATAATCGTCTTTATTACTGGGTTGAAAATAATGATAAACTTTATGAGTCTCATGCTGGGTTTAGAAAAGGCTACTCTACTATTGACCAAGTGTTTACACTTCAAGCTATGTGCCACAAGTATTTGAGTCGGCAGGGTGGGAGATTTTACTGTGCCTTTGTAGATTTCTCAAAGGCATTCGATCGAATCCCACATGATTTACTCTTCCATAGATTGAAAAACATTGATGTGCATGGTAAAAGTTTCAACATAATCCGCTCTATGTCTAGTAAATTGCTCACTTGTGTGAAAACTCAATATGATCTGACAGAGTTCTTTGATTGTACTGTTGCCACTCGCCAGGGTTGCATGATCAGCCCATTATCGTTTTTGTAGTATCTAATTGAATTTCTGGATCAACAGAGTGCGAAAAGTAATATTAATAGCACATATCTCAGCAAACAAGTACCAAGAGTTAACTCCCTGCTGTATGCAGACGACATGGTGTTATGTTCCTCTACCACCATCAAGTTACATTGTATGCTAAACTGTTTGGCAGAATTTTGCGAATCGTGGGGCATGCAAGTCAACTTGAATAAAACTAAAGTGGTCGTTTTCAGAAATGGCGGTCCTCTTAGACGATATGAGAAATGGTTTTACAATGGAACATTGGTCGATGTGGTGTTTCACTACAAATACGTTGGACTACTTATTACTCCAAAAGTTTCGTAACCAAAGCCATTAAAGCCTTATCTAATCAAGCAAATAAAGCTGAGTGTCTCTGCAATTTGTAAATTAAAGCGAAGATGTTGTGATCTACCCCCGTCAATAGCCTTTCACCTGTTTGATAAAATGGTTTATCCCTTTCTGTGTTACGGCGTTGAGATGTGGGGCTTTAAGGAATATGGACAATTGGAAAATGTACATATCAAGTTTCGTAAACTCATTTTAGGACTAGGCAGTTGTTGTTTAAACTCGGCAATTATGGGAGAATGTGGTCGATTCCCATTGTTTACTAAATATTTTGAATCATGTATAAAATACTGGTTCAAAATACTGGAGATGCCTAGTAGTCGTGGGGTAAAGGCTGCATATGATATGCTTTTTCAGTCAGACCTGATAGGAAGATCTTCCTATAATTGAGCAAGTTTTGTAAGGAAACTTCTGTCTGTGTATGGTTTTTTCAGATGTATGTATTAATCAGGGTGTGGTAAACCAAGCGTGTTTCTTGACAGTTTTTTCTCAACGTGTAAACGACTTTTATTTTCAAGGCTGGCAATCTGGTCTCGAATGTAACGCAAAACTGCCTTTCTATGTGAGATACAAAACAATGTATTGTCTTGAGAATTATCTAGAAATAGTTAATATCCCACGTGTTTTTGTACAGTCTCTGACTTGATTGCGATTTTCAAATCATTCGTTACTAGTGTAAAGAGGTCTCCACACAAGTATTCCCTATGAAAATATTTTGTGTGAGTTATGTAATTCGTGATGTGTAGAGGACAAATACCACGTTGTGTTAGTTTACAGTACGTACCAAGACATCTAAATTTGTATCTCTCATGAGAACTCCGGATATCCTACTTACAAAATTCGTCCATCATGCTTTTCAAGCGTCACAATTTATTATCCAGTTTGAAATTTGGCACCTGACTATGTTCTGTCTTGTATATGTTATACTTTGGGCCTATGGACATGTGTATATATTTCAATAAATCACACATTAATGTGTACTAGTAGGACCTCTGTCGGTGATCGCCTTGGCGACAATGGTGAGACTGACTTGACAACAGTAGTGAATAAACTGAAGTCACCTGCCCCTAGGAAGGCAAAAAATAGTGGCGGGGGTATAAACCAATTCGACTTCGCCAAACTACCCCCGTTTCGTATCGCCACCACTTCTGAACATTTAACAACTATGCATCTGTGCAGGGTTTACGTTTTGAGGACTCTATCGTTAGGGTTTCTGCTTTTGCAGCACAGGTCGTCTAAACGCACTTGAAAATGTGCACAAAATCGATCATACATATATTTCAAAAATCGATAAAATTTGTAAAGCGGAGCTTTTGCGGAGCGTACTTATTTACTGGATTTTAAATTCAATAAGTCATCTTTGCAAATGCAAAACTATGTTTTGCCAGTGGCACCTCCCAGGCAATGGATAACGGAGACAATTTCGCCTTATTTTTTTCTCAAAATTGAGAAAAATTGATGACCTGACAGATAACATCAATTGCTCCGAATTTTCTGCTATTTGAAAATATACATAGTTTCATATTTAGGGCCCTCGCTCTTGATGAACGCCATTGATGACATTCAAGTTCCCACTGGTTTTGTTTTTAAGGGGCCACTCACGGAGAGAGGGCGCAATCTTGGAATCGATTACCTCTGTTTTCCTGCTTTTTGTGAAATAGTGCAACCGGCTTTCATGTTGAAGGAGGTCACTCCCTGCACCGTTTTGGGACAACACGACGATAGGATGAACTATCACTATTTTTTCCAAGCTTAATGGTGTTTAGCTTTTCATCTTAAGGCGTCCCATTTCAGACAGGGCCCTCTATCGGTGGAGCAGTTCGGGGGAAATGTCCCTTTGTCCTTCTATACATGTAAATCCTACACTGCCAAGTATTCAGGAGGGAAGTTGAGATTCCAAATTCATCAAAAAAGTACACAATATTCGTGCACAGCACAGCCATTCGACCCAAACAACCAAAACTGTGAAAACATACAGTAGGATTGCAGCCATCGAAAGGGTGGAATTTTGAAGCACGTGAAGATCACTCTTTTTAAAGTACACAAAAGGACTGTTTCCGGCGGTTAGTTAAAATAATGTTACTGTTTTCAGTACTATCACAAGAACAGTATTTCTTTTGAAGATGGTTACTATGAGTTGCTTGTAAAGAATTCCCACATGTGGAAAACTCTGCTGTCTAAGCTCCTAGTTGTGATGACCGTGCACATGTCGAAATGGGGTACTCAAAGAACTCTTGCAATCATAAATAAAGATTTAAGCGTATTTTTGTTGTCAGTGAAGTTCAAGTTTGCCTCGTGAAGCGTTATAGGTACCTCTGCAATGAGCAGAAATACACCTTAATACGAATGCCCCATCTCCCATATTCCCCCGGATACCCGTCAAAAGTCTACGAGCATGCATGCGGAAATTGTTTTGAACACAAATTCGTTGGTTTCTGATTTAGTTGTTTATGTATCTTCGAAAACCGATAAATTTGTAGATGATTTTTGACCATTAGAAGCTAATCTTGTAAGAATTGATGATGTTTCAGTGAATTTAATTGCAGTATGAAGTTGGAAAACTCTATTATGCCATCCTTAAACAGTAAAGTACATTCGGACTCAAAAACCGTAGATAGAAAAAACGTTTTAAAAACCACCTCATTAACTCATTGCCTGCAAAGATTGTCTGCACTTCCGTGGTGTTTTTAGTTTCCAGTAGTATTGAGTAATGAATTTTTGTTCTTCAAGACTGAATTGATTGTTTGCCCTGACGTACCGACGTTAAAATGAGATGTAACCATGCAGTTGACCCGCGCAAAATCTCAGTGATCCACGGGAACTAAATTTGCACTCCAGGTGTTCAGGAAGTGTTTATATTTTGGGACAAAATATCCTTTTCCCCAACCACCACAAACTGGAATACCGGTTGTTTCAACTACTAGGGATTTTGAAACAGCCCTAAAGGCACTATACCAGGGACTTTGGGACCTCGCCTTTTCAAAAAAATTCCTTCAAAGCATGACTATAATAAAATAAAATTTTCCCGATACTCGATCAGATCTTGGCCTTAGAGCTAGCGCACACACGGCCAGTACGAGCCGCCTGTCTCAAGTGAGTCATAGCTGAGCGGACCGGCAACTGGGTTTAGTTTAGTTAGATCTCATATATAGCTGTTTGAGGCAGCTCCTTGCTACGATCGCTGTACTGGTCCTAGGCTCATCATTACTCTCCGTGTTGGTTCATGGTTATTCAACTCTTGATGGTGCATCCCCGGGATTATCCCTGGGGCGAATTCAGGATTTTGAGTTGGGGGCAGGGCAGATTATTAGTCAGTGTTTTACCTGTCAGAAATTCGCACCCCTCGAGCTGCCAAATGGAATCTGGAAGAATATTAGGGGGACCATGGATCCTTGGTCACCCTTAAATCCGCCACAGTACCGCACACCTAGGGCGGACGTGGGAGACTCGGTACAAATATGGTGGCGAGGGGGGCGGCTGGCAGAAGTAGTGGCGATGGGGGGGTTTGGCGAAATCGAAGTGTTTAACCCCCCCATAATTTTTGCCTTCCTACGGGCCTGTTCACAGAGAGTTGCAGACTAGGCCTAGGGTAGCTGAGAGCTGCCTAAGTAACTGTGCTAACTGTAGATGAGATCTTTAACAGTGTGAACATACGAAATTCGATGAACTAAAGCTAGTCGCTGGCAGCTCAGCTATGATTCACATCAGACGGGTAGCTTGGCTCGTAACTCGTACCTATCCGTCTGCGCTGGCTCCAAGGTCAAGATTCGTTTTATTGCGATCCAGCTTCGGGAAAAGTTTATTTCATTATGGTCATTCTTTGATGGAATCTTTTGACTAGGTGGGGTCCCTGGTATAGTGCCTTTAGGGCTATTTCAAAATCCCTTGTTGAAACACGGCCGGTAGTCCAGTTTCTGGTGGCTGGAGAAAATTATGCAGCTTGTATACCAAAAATCTACACACTTCAACGACTGCAGTTCAAATTCAGTTCCCGGGATCACTTAAGATTCTGCGCGGGCCTACTGCATGGTTACACATCATTTTTAACGTGGGTGCGTTAGTCATGACGTGCTCCGTCTGTATGTAGTATGCATGGGAAATGCAAGCAAACGATTCAGTTTTGAAGAACAAAGTTCATTGGGCAATACTACTGGAAACTAAAAACATCAAATAAGTGTTAAGACAACCATTCCAAGTTAATGAGCAATGAGTACAATTTTATTTATTTAAGGACTTAAACTTCTTTGACGGTTTGTGAATTTAAACCACTAATATAGTTCCAAAGTCAGTTAACAATTTTTGCCATTTGAATAGTGAGAACATTTTGGGACACTGTAGAGCTGTCAAACATTCAGACTTATTTCAGATATACAAAAATCGTTTACTATACTGTGCTATTTGGGGAAATGTCAGCCAGCAACTAAGTTCAGTGAAGCATCGTAATTTCTTACAAGATTGGCTTCTAATTGCAAAAGATCATCTATAAATCATTCGATTTTCGTAGATTCATAAAAATGTAAATCAGAAATCAACAATGGATTCCATGAGAACTGTGTTTACCTTCATTTAATGATTTAATTCTTCTTTGATCTAATGTTTGTGAGTTCAAACGACTAATCTTGTACCTAAGTCAAAGAGCAATACATTTACTGTCATTTTGGGAACTGTCCGCATTTCATCATGTCTTTCATGTCATTTCATCATGCAAAAATCGTCTAATTGAGGATCGGATTATAGAGTTTTCTAACTTCAAGTTGCAACTGAGTTCACTGAGACATCATCAGTTCTTACAAGACTAGCATCTACTTGTCAAATCTGATTCTATGTCAATTTTCCTAGGTACATAAACATCTAATTAACCAGAAACCAGCAAATTTGTTTATGAAAACGTAATGTTATGAGCAATTTCCGCTTGCATGCTCGCAGATTTTTGACGGTTAACTGGGGGAATATGGGAGACGGGCATTTGTATTTAGTGTATTGATGCTCATTTCAGAGGTGCCTATAACGGTTCACGAGTTAAACGGTGACATTTTTGTTTATGATTGCAAGTACTTTGAGTACCCTCATTCTTCATGTGCATGGTCACCACAACTCGTAACATCGAAAGTATTTTCGACATGTGCAAATTTCTTACGAACAACTCCTAGTAACGATCTTCAAAAGAAATACTGTTCTTGTGATACCGCAGGAAAAGTAACATTTTTTATAACTAACCATCGGAAATAATCATTTGAGTAATTTGCAAATCCTGGTCTTCACGTTCTTCAAAATTATACCTTTTCGAGGGGGGGTAAATCCCATTTATTTTTCACATTTTTGGTAATTTGAGTCGAACGTCTTAATATACTGCTGTGTTGTGCACGGTTATGATTGCGAAAGTTCTTTGAGTACCCCATTTCGACATGTACACGGTCATCACAAATACGAGCTTAGACAGCAGAGTTTTCCACATGTGGGAATTCTTTACAAGCAACTCATAGTAACCATCTTCAAAAGAAATACTATTCTTGTGATAGTACTGCAAAAAGTAACATTATTTTAATTAACCACCGGAAATAGTCCTTTTGTGTACTTTACAAAGAGAGATCTTCACGTGCTTCAAAATTCCACCCTTTCGATGGCTGCAATCCTACTCTATTTTTTCACAATTTTGGTTGTTTAGGTCGAATGGCTGTGCTGTGCACGAATATTTTGTACTTTTTTAATGAATTTGGAATCTCAACTTCCCCTCGTGAATACTTGGCAGTGTCAGATTTACATGTAAAGATGGACAAACGAACAATTCCGCTGACCTGCCCAATGAAAGAGGGTCCCATCTGAAATGGGACATTATAAGGTGAAATGCTTAACATCATTAAGTTTGGAAAAAAGTGACATTCCATCGTCATGTGACCCTGCAAGAAGTGACTTTCCTCAACAAGAAAGCATGTTGCACGATTTCACAAAAAAACAGGAAAATAGTGGAAATCGATTCCAACATTGGGCCCTTTCTCCTTGAGCGGCCTCATAAGAATTTGCCAATAAAAGAACGAAAAGGGTGGCCATTTGAATGTCGCCAATGGCCCCCTTCAAGGGCTGGGTCCCTAAATATGAAGAGATCTATATTTTCAAAGATCAGAAAATGCGCAGCAATTGAAATTATTTTTCTGGTCATCATTTTTCTCAAGTGATATACAATTTCAAGAAAAAAAAACGAAAAATAGAGCAACAGCTGTTTCCATTATCCTTTGCCAGAGAGAGGCCTCTGGAAAACATGTTTTCAAGTCCGTTGAGAGGACTTATGCTACAAAAACGGAGACCTGGCCGAACAACAATATCCTGGCCAGTGCCCTCCCAGGGCCCTCAAAGGGTAAACCATACACGTACTGATATTGAGTTGCCAAATGTTATCTTAAATTTCCTTTCATCCGTATTCACAGTCTTTCTTTTCTCGACTGCCCCCGGCCGCACGCCTATGTCGGTTGCCATGGTGTAACTCTGACGCCTGCAAAATTTTGGGGGGCACGTGCCCCTCGCTCAAACCCCCCCCCCCGCTTCCTACGGCCCTCAGAGTATCTTGCCAATGGTAGATCATTGAGTAAGGTAGTGATGTCACACTTGCTTGACCTTCTGCGTAACGTCAACTCGTTACATGCAACCTCGGCTGGGAAAATTCCAAGTTTGCCAAATTGGAAATGAGCTCGTCAAATCTAGGAAAATTCCGTATGCAATGGTGCGAATAGTTTTTTATTTTTTTGAGCCCCGGTTTAATTTCCTCGTTGATATCATGAAAAATTGCGCATGTTAGGTTGGCTGGACAGTTTGAGTTTGCGTTGCATGTGAAGACAGCGTCTGGCATTTAATTGATTATTGAGTCTGGTGCTGGCAACTTGACTCACTTTTTGACCCGCCGTGTTTTTTCTTAAACATTGAAAATTTTCGAGCGAGAATTTGACATTGAGCAGGAAATTTAGCTACCGTTCAGACACCTGGGATTTGCAAAACAATCTGGCTGACAGACATGTGTCTTTCACCGTGTATTAACTGTCCGAATGCAGTTTATAGTAATCGCATGTCGTGGGATAAGACCTGCAATTCATGCAATAGTTGAGAAGGATGAAACATTCAATTTTGAATCAGTTTCTTCGAGCAAGGTTTTCAACCCAGTATACTGTTCAGGTTTTGCACCGCCCAAGATAAACCAAAACTAACAAGTGCCCCCAAACACATTGTCTGTGATTACGCCATGGTTGAGCTGTGCCTTTTTTTCCAAAAAACTCCTACTCCCGTCTGTTTAACTTCTTGTGGTAGTTTGAGCGCGTGCTCGAGTGCATGCTGATATGAGGGTGAGTTCATGAAATCAATTAAAAAATCTAAATAAAAACATTTTATTTCAGAAAAATGTAATTAATTCTTATAAGTTTGAGAGTCATCAGATTGTTTGCCTGATTTCTTACTTGGTTGCAACAATAGAAATAACTTTTTTTCTAGTCACCCTCGGACTAATAGGCGATTTTCGAAACAGCTGCGACATATTGAAATTCACTATCCCGCCAGATAGTAATATGGTCTTCAGGCGTTCAGTGCCACTTTCAGATCCCATGTGATGCGGACAGAAATTTCAACCTACTGGATTTTGAATTTTGTAACTGATTTTGTACATTGCACTTGTGATAATTGACAATAAATAGCAACCGTTCCGAAATTGTAAGTAGTGGTGATGACCGTGTTTCGAAAAACTTGCCATTTGCTATTGCTTGAGACCTCAGCAAGGTGACTTTTCAAGGCATATCATTTTACCCGCCTAACATCACCTAAGAATTCAAAAGTGAGTTCTTTAGAAACTCAGAATTCTCTTCTTATCTGAGTAACGAAAACGTCGAGACCAGTTCCATAGCAGTATGTTATTTAAATCTATAGTTGGCTTTTAGGACGGAACACCCGTTTATAACCGCTTTAAGATTTTATAGGTGCCCATTCTTGCCTATCCCAATTACTCTTTCAGTATCCTAAATGTACGTATTGACAATGCAAAATAGTGATTAGGTTTTTATTGACTTCCTTTCAATTTCATCGCATCACAAGAATTTTGCAATTATGGTTTAGGCCAGATTCTGCTAGGGTGATAATAGGGAGCTGAATTGTCGCAATAACCCTGCGCCTTCCAGAACTTGTAGTAGCAGGTTTAATTCAACTTCTCGTTATAGATTCCGGTCTGCTTAGTTTGCGCAACAGCTTTCATAGATTTGTTACCAAACTCAGGGTCTTTGTGCTGCATACACGTATTGCCATAGCAATACGTCACAGTACCAGCCCCACCAACGTGACAGTAGTAGTTGGAGCGACATCTTTCCTTTTCCATCCAACATTCGTACTCAGGCCTCAGACTACTTGAATGACTAGTCGGCCGGAAATAGCGCATTCTCACACCACTGACCTTTTGCTCCGTGCACCCGAAATCCTTAAACCCTTCATAGAACATTCGGAGATTCTCTGATTTAGCTCTTATTTCTTTGCTGAGCTGATCATTTCCGAGATATTTGAACTTGATGTCATTCTAAATCTCTTCGTAATCGTAATCGACGGGAGCAGGATTTGCCCTTCCTTCATCCATCAGCTTCAGGAGAAGTTCTTTAGTGCGTTTGAGTGCAATCTTATTTCTTGTCTCGTCTGTTCCACGCTGGACGTTGACATTAAACGACATTTAATAGGAAGAAGCGGCATGAATTTCCTCATTTGTTATATTAGAACAAGCATTGACACCAAGCTTTCCGACCTCAGTTGGCCCTTCAAAGTTAACGCAAGCTGCCACCTGAAATTGCCTCTGTGAATATTGTTTAGTTATTTTTGAAAATTCCCAAGAACGGATGGACGAACCGTAGGGAGATTTTACCACCACGTGAGAGCCAAAAGCTCTGAGGAAATTTTCACATTCTCTCCAGTGCGATGAGGACTCGGGGTTGCTGATGGTCAAAGGCTATGTCTCCGAAGTTCCGTTACGTTCGAAAAACCACTACTTCGAATTTCTCCAATTCCAAAATCAGAACTCCGACAGTTCACTACGCCGATTGTCTGCTCACAACTCATACAGGGACAACATCTGGGGCTTGGGTCCATGGGCGACGTACCACAGGATGCTGGAGGGCTATTGTCCACCCCCACTTGTTTCAGTGCTGCGCTGGCCATGGGCATGGGTGGCGCGCACCATAAGGTGCTGGGGCTATAGCCCCCCCCCCCACTTATTTTATTGCTGCGCCAGCCATGGGCTTAGGGCTGCGGCAACAAACGACGGTTTAACTTTAAGAATTTAGACTGAATGGGACTCCCTGACTTCGTGAAGAGTGGCAGGGACAGGGTACCCTACTAACTGCATTTAGTTTCAACTCGGCCGTGCGCGAGGTTCCTTGGGTGAGGCTGAGGCGCAGCAGCCCTAAACTTTTCAGCCACGCTGCAATGCGATCTTGACATGGATTTGATGAATGTGTCGTGGTTAATAATTCATCAATAATCCTACTTTTATATATTCTCAGTTTCAAAAATTCAAATGCATACTCATTTTTTCGTGTTAAGGCTTGCGGGCAATTTTGCATGCACACTGAAAATGAATCTAGACAGTGACCACCGTCTCTAGTTATACTGGCCAACTAGACGGTGGTCATGAAATCAAAACAAAGTGGTTTAGTACCCGGCGTTCTTTTCAATATAGGTGCATCTAATAACCGAAGAATCGTTCATTTTTACATGTAAAAGTATGAAAATTACTCTTGAGTCTGATATTTTAGGAGCAGTGAACCTTCGGAGTAAAGAATCTTCTAAGTAGTGAGCCTTCGGAGTAGTAAACCTTCGAATGGGCTGTTCCCATTTCCAGCGATGTAAGAATCTCCAATCACGCGCAAAAATGCAAGATAAAAAATTTCGTCAAAACATTCTCCAACTAAACTTCATTTTTCCGTCCGTGCATGTAATGAGGTGAAATCACACATTTAAGCATGACTAATTTCAAATTTTGGCTGAAGGTAACGAGAGAACGTTCTCTTGCTGGACACCATTACATCCGAATTTGTGTCCCGGCGTTCTTTGCGAGCAACCGTCGCAGCATCCTTATTTCTGGTATTACAAGTTCCGTCTCCGCATCTCAGAAACATAGAGCTGACAGTCATCGTTGTGTATACAGACTTCCCTTCCCCCCCCCCTAATTAAGCTGTGTCAAGGGCCTTACTGAAAACTCTGCAGAGTCGACGTTTGCAAAATATCAAAGGGCCACCGGTCTAGAAATTTGAATCACCTCCCACTCAATGCTGGATAGGGGCCTGAAAAAGATGTGAGATTCTTGTGTGATTTATTTAACGAAAACAGAAATTAATTTCCTGCCATACTCTGTTGTTGTGTACTTTTGTACCTTATTTTTGCAATAAGTGTTAAAATTTATACCCTTTGGGAGCGATCATTTATTGACAATTAAGTTTTTTAATTGCTGTAATAGATGTGCTACTTGTTTCGACAATTTAATGAATTCATAAGGTATTAATGTGGAAAACAATGTAGCCAAGCTCCTTGTCCATGCAGAGTAACGGAGATGTGTTGTTTTTAATGTTGCACTGCATTTTTTTTGCTATTTTCTCTCGTTTCTCCATTTTTAAATTAACACGTTTGTGTGTTTGTGTAGTGTGTTTATTTCTGTAAACAGTGGTTAGTGACCTAATTACACTGAATAAAACAATTAATATGCAGTGAATTTGGTTGAGGTTGCGTATACGTATTTGGAAAAAGGAATGTATGTATCCCTTCTTGTGTAATCTCTTACAAAAGAACGTCGGCTTTAGATAGATTCGTACCGTTTAATCTCTATTTAAACCCGCCTTCCATCGCAATTAGGCCACCTACCCTTATGAAATTGGTTTCAAATTGTTATTTATTGAAATTAGTGTTGATGTCGTTGCTTCGAAGGAACTTTAAAATTTTCATGGCTTGAGACCTCAACTGCTGTCGTATCGTTTGGAAGGTCAAACATTGTCTCAAGGAATATGAAACTTCAAACTGATGCTTCCGTATGCTAACTACGTATTGACAATGCAAAGTTGTGACAAGGAATTTATTGAGTTCCTTTGAATTTTATCGCTTCACAAATGATTTCCATTTATTAAGGCCAGATTCTTTTAGCGTAATAATAACTTGTTGAAGTGTGGCAATAACCAGCAATCTTCCAAGTCTTGTAGTAGCAGGTTCGGTTCAGGCCTTCCTTATAGCTTCCGCTCTTCCAAGTTTTGGCGATAGCTGTCGTAGCTTTGTTGCCAAACTGAGGGGATTGATGTTGCATACACGTACTGCCATAGCAATATGTCACAGTACCTGCACCGCCGATGTGACAGTCGTTGTTGGAGCGGCATCCTTCCTTTTCCAGCCAACACTCGTACTGAGGTACCAGACTACTTGACGAGCTAGTCGCGCGGAAATAGCGCATTCTCACATTACTGACATACACCTCCGTGCAGCCGAAATCCTTAAATCCTTCGTAGAACTGTCGAAGGTTCTCTGCCTTAGCTCTAACTTCTCTGCTGTGAGTATCAGTTCCAGAAAATTTGAACTTGATGACATTCCAAATCGCTTCGTAATCGTAATCGACCGGAGCAGGGTTATCTCGTCCTTCGTTCATCAGCTTCAGGAGAAGTTCTTTAGTGCGTTTGGATACAATCTGATTTCTTGTGTTGTCTGTTCCACCTTGAGCGTTGACATTAAATACAATTTCTAAATGTGAAGCCGCGTGAATTTCTTCCTGCGTCACGTCAGTACAAGCATCGACACCAAGCTTTCCGACCTCAGTTGGCCCTTCAAAGTGAACGCAAGCCGCCACCTCAAATTGCCTCTGTGAATAATTTTTCGTTTTTTTTGAAAATGCCCAAGAACGAATAGACGAACCGTAGTGAGATTTGGTTACGATGTGAGAGCCGAAAGCTCGGAGGAAATTTTCATATTCTCTCCAAGATGAAGGATTTTGGGGATTACTGACGGTCAAAGGTAGGTTATTGATCCCATTGATAACATATTGCGATAAAGGACTGTTGGGTAACCGGTAGCAGCCATCATCGAGAACGTTGGTTTGTGTGTGGGTCCACATGTGCAGGTTATTACCCCTCACATCAGTTGAGCCAGAGGAAATGGAACTCGTCTTTACGTTCAGTGTCGCCCCCATGGTGTACTTGCCCGTTATTTTGGCGTCTAATGAGCTTGACGTGGCAGTCTTGGTATAAAACGATTCTGTATCTTCGTAAAAGTCAATGTTGTTCTGCGTCTGCCTGTCATGTGGGTATTCCAGTAGGCACTTTTCTTCCACTGTCTCAAAGATGGGCGTACCGCCTGTCCGATCAGAGTAAAGATCGACCTCAGGCAAATAAAAGCCTTTTCCGAGTGGGTTCTTTGTGTTATGGGGTTCATACCTCGCGGGAACGGTGTGCCCTATTACGATGATTTCGTTTTCCCCGCCTGGGTAGTAGTTGACTGCCCTTTCACCTTCTTTCAACTCACCCACTGACTCCACTGGTCGGTCCTCGAGCGTCGCCTCCACGCCAAATACAAGGACGACAATGACAAGCAGCCTAGTTGCAATCATCTGGAAACACAATGCGCCATACTTAAAATTAAGAATTTATTTTTTCAGCCAAGTTTTTTGCAATGTCAGCCTTCTTCCTTCGACTAAGTGCAATAAATGAATTTAAAAATCGGGTTCGTTACGTACTTGTGCTTAGCCGATGTTTTGGTTTACAATCAGAAATAAGAGCTACAAACATTTGATGGCCCTTTTTGTTGTTTGTGAGAGCGGTAGTGTTCAAAGAAATTTGGGATGTCCCATTTCACAATTTTTTTAAACAAGCCTGGATTATAACGTAGTTATCGTCTGTTCTGTACAAATTTCTTTCCCTTGAATTAGTTATCCAAAATTAAAGAAATGTCTCATAAAAGTCCACTTGCAAAGACATGACTCCTTCCGCCAGAATTAGACCCACAAGCATTCAAGTGAAAACTATGTCTGTAGGTTAATTACTGACATCCTGTCTCAAATCACAACATCATTGATGAAATAGCGTCGCGAATATGACGTTGTCTGGACAAAAGTTGACGTTTCCACATATGCCACCGACTTCAGTACCTGACACAATATTGAGGGTCATTTAGGCTTTGCAAATGCCACAGTGCAAAATTTAGATAAACATTTGATCCAAGGTGAACTACTTTGTCGAGCGTGTCTGTAAATATTTATTGTATAAAAGATGTCGTTTCGGTTTAGTCCTGAATTTTCCTCCTCTACCCAATCATGCATGACTTGTATTACTCCCTGTAAACCTGGTGAATTCTTTATCCATCACTTTAGTGTGTCTAGTAGTCACATGATGAGCACAATACTTCAAGTTTTGAAAACGCTAGGTTTGTAGGGTCCGCTGTCGTTGTACATCTTTTCAGGAAGAGATAAACATCTCTACCTGATCTCATGATGTAAAAATCTTTTCTTTGAAACGCAACTCTGGCCTCACAAAACAACCTCAAGTATGATACCAATTATACAAGTATGCGTGAATAACACAAGTTTCCACATCTTTTGTTATGCCTAGTCGAAGGAAGCAACTTGTCCACACAGTATAAGTAGTTATCGAGAAGAGAATCTTAACTTTTATTAAATATCAGTATTCCCGGATGGCCTGTAGGATAAACATGTATTGAGTCCTGTTGAAGAGTCATCAGGCAAAATACATTCAAGTACCAATTAGGATATTGAGCTGAACAATTGCTGTAAATGATATTGTTTTCAAAGCATAAGGAAAATAATTTTCTTCATAAAAATATCTTTTGGACACCTGTAAGGCTTCATGTACTACCCGGTTCATTAACGAACTAGCTAATTAAATAAATAATTTTTATTGTCAATTAATTTAGGATGTTTTAGTAACAAAAAGAAAATGAACCAGAAATAATATATAAAAGACCATTTAAATCTGCTGATGAATAGTTCCAATCATTTAAAAGAATAGGTTAGTTTAGTTTATTTCTTTATAGTACAAAGACCTCCGGCCCAAAATAAAATATCAATTCATGTAGTTCTCACTTAGCCGACAGTCGCTATTCTTGAACGTGAATTTGCCTACTTTTACATTGTAACGATTGATTTTGCAAAACATACCATCACCATAGTTAGAATATTCCACTCACGCCATTCACTTTTTATAATTTAAAATGCAAGAGGCAAAAATTGCTGTGACAATTTGGGCCTGCAACGCTGACATAAATTGTCGCAGTTTTGTACTTGTGACAATTGGTGACGTTTTGACAATTTGGGCCTGCCCAAAGGGCCGAAGGATTCTCGCTGTACACCGATTTTTCCCACGACATGTGCGATCTTGCAAGACGTTTGGTTTTCGAAACCCTACCCTAATCATTTCGATTTGTACAATCCGTATTGTACATAAAACGACATGGGCATTTGCTTTATTTTTTCATTTTTGTTTGTCGATAGCAGTCACTCCTTTATCCCGTCAAACCCAAAAGTGCGAGTTTGGCGTGCTTCGTAATACATGCAAGGCTTTTTCCGGTCATGGCGGTCTAGTGTGCAGTTGACTGAACAGTGCTCTCCGTATTTTTTCAATATTTTTTAAGTATCTCCAGTAATTTAAACGTGTCTCCTGTTAATATGAGTGATAAGCCAGCACCAGATTCGCAGAAAAAGAGAAAAGCTAGTAAAAACAGCTTGGAGTTGAGAAAAAGCACGAAGCAGGCAACTTTGGACGTAACTGTTGCAGGCATGGCCGGCAAATCAAGCCGACACGAAGTAAATCTAAAAGATGAGTTTTAAGCTGCAATTATGGATTCAGAAGTTATTGTGACGTTTAAGAATATGTTACAAGGTTGGCTAGATGAAAAGTTGAATGAACTTTCTGCAGGTTTAGGAATTCAGTTTGGGGAAAAGTTGAAAGAAAAAGACCAGGAAATAACAGCGATTAGGCAAGAACTGTCCAATTTGAGGCAAAAGTATGACTCTGATATTGTCGCCTTACAATAAGAATGTGATGAGCAGCAACAGTATAGCAGGAGAAATGTTCTAGTTATTGCTGGTAGAAAGGAGACAGAGGGAGAATCAACTGATAAAATTGTGTTAGAATTGGCTAAGAAAATGGGCGCCAATACAAATGAAGCCGATATCAGTAGAAGCCACAGAATAGGACGCCCTTCAGTCAAGCATAATAGTCAGTCAACTCAGCAACAATGTCGTCCTATTGTGGTTAAGTTTACCACTTACAATGCTCGTTCAATTTCCTTTCGTCTACGTGAGTCCTTGAAAGATGTTGATGCGGGCGTTTATGTCAACGAGTGTCTTACCAAGCGAAGGGCAAAACTATTCAAAGCGGTAAGGGATCTTGGTGCGAGAGGAAGAGTGAAAGGCTACTGGACCTACGATGGGAAGATATATCTGAAAGACTGGTCGGATAAGGTACATCAAAATAAAGATATGGAATTTATCCAAGATATTCATTAGTGGAGATATCTGTGTGGCACATTGGAACTGTCCTTTTGTAAGTTATTTGAGTTGGTTGCAAATACCCTTGTGCCATTATGAACAGGAAGGAGACCACAGTTAACTAGTCAGTTTATTTGTCCATGATGTCTTCTGTTTTGTTTATTCGTTATTTTTTTATTTATACTTTGATTGTGAGTGTGCGTGTGTGAATGTATACCCGGTCCCACCTGCCCACCCGTTAAGCTTTTGTAATACTTAATGTGATCTCAAAATTTCTATTGTAAAAGTAGTTTCTATTTTTCTACTATGATTGGAATTAATATCTTTTCAGTTAATTGCCAGGATTTAGGAACCCTAGAAAAAAGAAGAGATGTCTTCAGTTACATAAAAAGTAAAGCATTTAATATATACCGTCTACAAGACTCTCACTTTGCTTGTCATTTGGAGCCGTACATTGAATCTCAGTGGGGTTACACATGTTATTTCAGCTCTTACAAGAGTAATTCAAGAGCAGTAACTATACTATTTAACAATAACTTTGAGTTTACTGTTCAAAATGTGAGCAAGGATCCTACGGGAAATTATGTTATTATAGAACTAATTTTGGAGGGAGAGACGATCGTTCTTGTAAATTTGTACGGTCCAAATACTGATAACTCGAATTTTTATAGTAATATATTTTCAATAATTGAAGAAATTGATGTCGATAAGTTTATTTTATCTGGAGATTTTAATTTAGTTCTGAGTCAAGAACTGGATACTTGCAATTATAGATCTTGCAATAATTCAAACGCTACAAAATTTCTTAAGGGAATAATTAATACGTTTGATGTCTGTGATCCCTTTCGAGAATTTTTTCCATCAAAGAGAAGATTCACTTGGCGAAGAAAAAATCCAATTAAACAGGCTAGGCTTGACTTTTTTTGGTTTCCAAAACTTTGATGCATTGTGTCCAAAGAATTTCTATAGCTCCAAGCTATAGATCAGATCATTCTGGGGTCTTGTTAAGCCTAAAATTTAGACAAATTGTTAGAGGTAAAGGACTCTGGAAATTTAACAATTCACTTTTAAATGACAAGAAATATGTAGACATCGTTCAAGATACAATAAATGATGTTAAAAAACAATATGCCGTTCCGGTATACCATTTAGACGAAATTCAAAATATTTCGAACAGTGTGATTCAGTTTGTTATAAATGATCAACTATTTTTGGACGTTTTGTTAATGGAAATAAGAAGAAAGACTATTTTTACTCGATTCAAAAAAATAAAAAATTAGATAGTCAATAGAATAAGTTAGCGAAGGAAATAGAAAATTTATGTTGATGATAGAACTTTTGAAGATTTAGAAAGGAAAAAGAGTGCTCTTCTAGAGATGAGGTCAGAGAAATTAATAGGATATTACGTCAGATCCAGGGCAAAATGGATAGAGGAGGAGGATCGCCCAACAAAATATTTTTGTAGCTTAGAATCGAGACATTTTTATAACAAACTTATGTATGAAATAGAATTGGAAAATGGAGAAATAATTACAAATCAAGAAAATATACTAGACGTGGTTGTGTATTTTTACGATTTTTTATTCTGACAACAGTTCTATTGAAAAAAGTAAAATATAAAAACTTATTGTTTCAAATAGGCTTCCCGATAATTTTGCTATGGAGCTTGAGGGACACAACATATAATGAACTCTGGACTGTATTGAAAAATTCAAAAAATGAAAAAGCCCCGGGTCAGGTGGTTTCACAAATGAATTCTTCTAGGTTTTCTGGAAAGATTTCGACTATTTTGTTTTAAGACACATAAATGAAAGCTATGAAAAAAGTGAATTGTCAAACACGCAAAAAACTGGGGTCCTAACTTTAATTCCAAAGCCAGATAAGGCTAAAAAAATCATAAAAAACTGGAAACCAATAACTTTGCTCAACAGTGTTTACAAGTTGGCATCCAGATGCATTGCTAGACGAATAAAAAAGGTACTTGGATATATATTTTTCCCCGGATCAGATGGGATTTATAAAAGGGAGATGTATGAGTGAAAACATAAGATATTATGGTATTATGATGAATTTATGTGAAAAAATGGTATACCAGGGCTGTTATTACAATAGATTTTATAAAAGCTTTTGATAGCTTGTCATGGAACTTCATAAATAATGTTTTGGATATTTTTAATTTCAAGGCCTCAATTAAGCGTTGAATTAAAACTTTTTATAATTGTTCAAAACGGTTTCCTGTCCAGAAGTTTTACTCTGCAAAGGGGTTGTAGACAAGATGATCTTCTTTCTCCGTATGTTTTTATTTCATGTGCTGAAGTATTAGCTATGATGACAAAACAAGATAGGGAAATTAAAGGCATTCAAGTAGGAAATGAGGAATCTATACTTACTCAGTATGCTGATGACACAACGTTTTTCTTAGATGGTTCACGGCGTAGTTTGGAAGCTATTGTGGAAGTTTTGAGTAGATATACAGATATGTCTGGTTTGAGAGTAAATTATTCCAAAACTAATGATATTTGGTTGGGCAGTAAAAAATTTTGTAAAGATGTTTTCCATCACGCAAGATGGAAGTTGGAATGGGGCATGACGGAATTTAAGATGCTAGGTATCAAGTTTAGTGTTAACCTAGAAAAAATGATTGACATCAACTACAATGAGAAGAATGATGAAATCGATAATCTTATCATTATTTGGTATATCGCAAACCGTATCCGCCACGCATTAGCACAGTTCAGGAACAGTTTGACGACAAGGAACGGCTTATCGACGTGTAGAGGATGGCCAGGGTCAACGTACACCGTATATTAGTAGTTCGTGTTCGTCTTCTAGACGTCCTCTTGACGTCCAGCCGACGGAATTGTATATCGATAGCAATGCGGTGTCATAAAGCTTCTGTATTTTGACTAGAAGCAGACAGAGACATATTAACGGTACACTTACCACCATGGTCAGCTTTGTTTCTTCGTAGCCAAAACGTCGGGCCCAAATTTTCCCGTTTTAGCTGTTCTCTTAACTGATTCCAGCTCATTTTATAAGCTTGCGTTACGCGGTACCCGTTTGCTTATAACAATTGAACTTAATGGAATGAAAAGAGCCACACGATTAAAAAAAATTCAACAATGCGGCTCCGGTCAGAGAATCCGGTACTCTCACAGCCACCCGCTTGTTTATGCAGAAAAATGAATGTGCCAATATCAGTATATTGGTATCCCGGCAGTTTTTATTAAACTAGTTCTGAATGTAACAATACTAGGCAATTTCATATATTAGATTTTCATGGTGGAGAGAGGTTGTTTTATGAAAAGTGTGCATGCTACCTAGTCGGTGGGCCAGATTTTGTAGGGCCTCTAGAAAATGGTTTTTGTGAGTACTTTAGGGGGGCAATTTTATTTTGGTGTTTTTTAATTCATTTATTAGAGTGTTTTCAAATTCTAAAAAGTTCCCACATATAAAGTTGCACGTTTTTGAGAAATTTGAGTTTGAAGTTGCCTAGTAATCGCCAAAGAGCTTAGTAAACTTATATTTGTAAAAACAACAGTTTTGGTGACGTTTTTTATAAAACAAGTAATATAGTCCCATCAGTGCCATTG
The DNA here is from genome assembly GCA_002633005.1 of Phoronis australis. Lineage (NCBI taxonomy): Eukaryota > Metazoa > Phoronida > Phoronidae > Phoronis > Phoronis australis. Next base: position 678,381 of record NMRA01000070.1, on the reverse strand, counting down.
TATTGAACAATATTACACTCACATTACATGGTTTACTATGTAAATTGTTAATTAACAGTGAAATTTAAAAAATGTAAAGAGACACCTAGTGGCGAAAATGCAAACTAAGTCTGAATGTTACTAGGAAGTTATTCTGGCATTGTCAGGCAACAAAAATGACACAAAACACTTGAGACTGGGCAAAATTTGTGCCTCAATGACTAAAACATTGACTAATGATGTAAAATACAGCTTGTTTGCATAATACACCAGAAATACGTTATAGTACAGAAACAATATAGGTGAATGATCTCTGTGAATGTGCACAAAGACTGTATGAAAATAATAGATTATTCTGACAGCGTTTATCAAGCAGTATGAGACAAACACATGACAATGATCAAAGTATGTACTTTCTATGACTTAATCAACAAATAAAATTAACTTTTGAATACAAAAAAGGAAATAACGGGGTTGGAGGTCTATTTAGGATTGACTTGTCAAAGAACTATCCAATGTTATGAAGNTCAAGCAGTATGAGACAAATACATGACAATGATCAAAGTATGTACTTTCTATGACTTAATCAACAAATAAAATTAACTGTTTAATACAAAAAGGAAATAACGGGGTTGGAGGTCTATTTAGGGTTGACTTGTCAAAAAACTATCCAATGTTATGCAGTCAGTGTTGCTGATGTTACTACAGTTGTCACAGCTGCACATTTCTGTACAGTTTGACCCAGCATTGCAGCACAAACTCAGTTTCCCAGCACACATGTTCTTTTTGCACTTGCAGCGTTCATCGTTTAGTAAGTACTGTCGATGGAGATGCGGTCATTGCCATACATATTAACTGCAAAGCTTCACCGCCAAGGAGCCAACTATGGTCAATTAGAGAGGGTACAGCAATGCACACTGGTGATTAGCCCGCAGGCAATGAAGGGTCAAACACTAAGTCCTTGTTTAGAGGCGAGCACTATTTGGGCAAACGTTTGATTCAAAATATGTTATAATGGGCTGTGTTAATTAGAGTCAGCAAGTGAATTATTGAACACTAGCCTCAATTCACTTTCGTATCTCTTAGTCGGGCACAAACTACAACAGTGAGTAGCTTCAACAATATTTCTTAAGATTGCCTGTCCAAATAACTTCATCCACACCAGCTTTCTGAAGAACAGCTTCAAAGTCTTGCTTTAGTTTTGAAAGGCAAATGACATCTCATTGTGCTAGAAGCTTCGATTCAATGATCTCCAAACAAAACTGTAGAAAAACATCTCTGAAAACTTTGAATTCGTCACTCTTCATAATCGTTGTCTTTCTATTTTTTATAGCATGATGATCTGTGGTACTTGGCTTCTAAGACACAAGGTCTATATCTTTGAATTTCATTTGCATATTCAGGGCTCTGGACCGAGCTGTTGCTTGCGATACAAGTCCAACTGAAAAAACCCGAACTGTTAACACTAATTTAACATTCAACTATGAGTGAGTTGGCATGCAACCTTTTCAGACGGACTTATCAGGAACTGATCCACCACCAGCCTAACAAATTTACATGCCGCCTGATCTGTAGCCTAATAATGTTGATCGTCTAATAATTAGATCACTTGATTCAACTGAAAATAAATCAGCTGATATACCTGTGCAGTGATTGAAATTTAATTTTTTTAAATCAGATGCTCAAACCATAGTCAATCGATTTACACTTAAGGTAATCGACGTTTGACGAAATGGACAGTGGCTTCCATCGTCCTCAAATTTCGACGGCGATGATGGCCACTTAGGCACTTTAATTTAATTATCATTGCAGCTACCTAAGTAATTAATGTTTACAAAAAATGAGACTACGGCAGGGGATGACGGCCACTTGGGCATGTTGTTTGTAACCATCTACTCCATTTAACCTTCTCAAAAATTTTTGACTTAAAGTGCTTTAAAATCACACCCACAGTATAACGCCATAGGATTATCCCTTAGCGCAAGTAGTGTCGATGTGGCAACTGAATGGAGTGTTCGAAAAACAGGATTGCAGGAGTATTTGTTTAAACTGGCAAACGAAAACATTAACGACCTCCTCAGNCGTTAGAGTGACATTTTGATTTGGAATACATGGACTGCAAGTATCCAAAAAGCTGACGATCACATCGTACGTTAATCATAGTCCTCTTCCGCCGGCTGCCCAGTAGGTCTAGCCTACACTGCAGACAACAGACAGTGCCGGGCACCGGGACTGCGATCGACTTGTCTAACAACCGTGAACAGAACACACAAAATGAAAGACAATGTATCATATTATTGAATAACAGATAATCCTTACCTTTCTGGATCCTTAGGAAACCTACAAAATGACACGTGTGGGGTTTTCGTGGATCAATTCATGCAATTTATCGCACTGCAAAATGCGTCCGTCCCCATTGTTTTGGCGCTTCCTGGTTGACCGTAGCTTGTTCACCACTTGGCGGCGCTAGTAGTAGCGGTAACAGCGAACTCACAAGTGAACTCTCCTATACTACTACACTCCTTGGTCAAACACTAAGTCCTTGTTTGGAGGCAGGCACTATTTGGGCAAACGTTTGATTCAAAATATGTTATAATGGACTGTGTTAATTAGAGTCAGCAAGTAAATTATTGAACACTAGCCTCAATTCACTTTCGTATCTCTTAGTAGGGCACAAACTACAGCAGTGAGTAGCTTCAACAATATTTCTTAAGATTGCCTGTCCAAATAACTTCATGCACACCAGCTTTCTAAAGAACAGCTTCAAAGTCTTGCTTTAGTTTTGAAAGGCAAATGACATCTCCATGTGTTAGAAGCTTCGATTCAATGAACTCAAAACAAAACTGTAGAAGAACATCTCTGAAAACTGTGAATTCGTCACTCTTCACAATCGTTGTCTTTCTATTTTTTATAGCATGATGATCTGTGGTACTTGGCTTCTAAGACATAAGGTCTTTATCTTTGAATTTCATTTGCATATTCAGGGCTCTGGACTGAGCTGTTGCTTGCGATACAAGTCCAACTGAAAAAAACCCCGAATTGTTAACACTAACTTAACATTCAAATATGAGTGAGTTGGCATGCAACTTTTTCAGACGGACTTATCATGCACTGATCCACCACCAGCCTAACAAATTTACATGCCGTCTGATCTGTAGCCTAATAATGTTGATCGTCTAATAATTAGATCAGTTGACGCAACTGAAAATAAATCAGCTGATATACCAGTGCAGTGATTGAAATTTAATTTTTTTAAATCAGATGCTCAAACCATAGTCAATCGATTTACACTTTAAGGTAATTGACGTTTGACGAAATGGACAGTGGCTTCCGTCGTCCTCAAATTTCGATGGCGACGATGGCCACTTAGGCACTTTAATTTAATTATCATTGCACCTACCTAAGTAATTAATGTTTACAAAAAATTGAGACTACGGCAGGGGATGACGGCCACTTGGGCATGTTGGTTGCAACCATCTACTCCATTTAACCTTCTCAAAATTTTTTGACTTAAAGTGCTTTAAAATCACACCCACAGTATATAACGCCATAGGATTATTCCTTAGCGCAAGCAGTGTAGATGTGGCAACTGAATGGAGTGTTCGAAAAACAGAATTGCAGGAGTATTTGTTTCAACTGGGAACAAATGAAAACATTAACGACCTCCTCAGAGGCATCTCTCTACGTGGTATTTCTAAACTTATAGGAACATAATTTGTCGAAAAGTATCAGGCATATGGAGTACCTATGGTATGATCATCGACTCTACTTGGTCAGCAGTATTGTCTAAGGCCTAGGCAGCCAAGAGGCTGAACAAGTTAAAAAACAACTGGTGATAATACTGAAACACACATGGAAAACACCAATATGTATTTTTCAAAAACACGTATCTGTTTTTGAAAGCTATACTTCTTTCTCTTTCTTGAAATGTGGCCCATAATGTACTTTTCCTGCTAACAAATGATGCACTCATGTTTCAGAATGTTCCTATCTTATTCAGGTTAATTGGGTGTTTCAGATTTTGGAAGTATGATTGATTTTCTTGGGAAATCTTGGATAACATCTGTATCACATTCAGCAACTTCAGCTTTAGTACTACTGTTGGTGCCTTGAAACGTTGCTATGCCGTTCTATGTCCTTTCAATTTTCTGGTCTAACACTTGGTCTTCTAGTCTACAGCACTCAGCAGTATACTGTGTAGGCTACCAGGACATGCAGCTGTTTTCTGCACAAACGTTTGTGACACCTCTTCTGCTTTTTGATCTACTGATCTACAGAGTTCCACAGTCAATAAGATTTCGTCAGGAAGCTTTCCTAAGCTTCTTTAGGCTCTGACATCACAATTTTGTGCTGTTTGATAAACCTTGAATTGTACAGGCATCACACTCCATGGGAGAAGCCATATTGAAGTAACTAAGTACAACAATACAATCTGGCTCTCTGATTGGTCAATTCAATAGAAAAGCGCCATCAAGTGGCAGGAATGTGCATCATATTTTGTGCAACAAAAATACTTTTTTTTAGAAAAATGTGCAAGTGTAGACGTGGGAACTTTTTGGAATTTGATTTCTAGGTATATTATCTAGCCACATAGAAAAACTAGGTTGCCCCCCCCCCCCCCAAAGTACTCACAAAGATGAACGCTACGAGATCTGGCCCACCGACTAACCGACATTGGTACAACGCGCCCACGCGTCACGATACAGTACACGCATCGAATAATGCTCTTGATATCAAAGATACTCTATACCAATGGGTAACTATAATATCTTTGTTGATATCAATGGCAACCTTTAATTGAAACAATAAGAAACTCAGCATGAAAGTGACATTCCATGAAGCTGGTCCTCTAGTGGCGGGTTAATGATGAGAGACACAGTTCCCCCGATAACAACCCTCTTGAGGAGTGGAGATGGCCAAATTCTCCATTGAAGTGTGAAAAGTATCACCGCTCGCCTTCACGAACACGTCAAACCATTATCAGTTTTTACGTTGTCCAAATGAGAACGTTTGTCAGATGTTGTCCTTGTAAGATAATATTATCGGTAGGTCAGTTTGGGGCCCTTTAATGGTACAAGAAAGAAGCTAGTGGGATTGGATCTGTCGAATTTTTGTTTTTGACAGTTTCCATGGTCATCGGTTCTTGCTTTGTAGGCATATAGACGTACGGAGCCATGTTAACTAATATAGCTTCGACAAGATCAGCCGTGCATCCTATCTGGACACTTTATGGATATACAATGGTGGGAGAATATGGGAGCACAAAGGGGTCACGAAAATCTATTTTTCCACAATGCAATGAAAATTTCTTGGATGTTGTATGTGTTGTTTATTATCAAAAACGACTCACGTTTACCATACGACCATGCGAATATTTGTTTATTTCAACCTTTTTAAGCCCATACTAAAGCGATTAGAGATTGCTTTCAGCTAAACGAAACCTTTTCACCTAGGCCAAACTACCTGTCAATAGTCCCATGTTGATGTTTGTGTACTGCTCAATTTTTACCAAAAACAGCTCTATTGCAGGTCTTTTATCACTGTTGCAGGTTCTTCAAACCATCATGTATCACCTATAGGGGTCGGTCGCGTCTTATTGCATTTGTTGTACATTTTGCTCCACCGCAATCGCGTAGTGACACAAAAATGGAGAAGAAAAGTTGTGCTCCCTGATGAACAGCTTCATGGACGTTTGTTTTCATGGATATGAACAGGTAGAATCAGCAGATGCCGTCCGTTTCATGAGGTTCCCAATCTCTAAAAGGTCTAGTATCCTAACCATTATAATTCATACCTTTCGTAGAAATAGTCAAACTGCTCCAGCTCACTGTAACTTTTGATAGGCCCTGTGACGGCGAGACGAATCACAAATATTCACTTCGCATTAATTTTCCAGCTTCCCCCTCCCCCTCTGGTCACTAATTTTGATTGGTCCATGTGACGACAAGGCAGACCCCTATTCCGTGCATTCGCAAGGCCCTTTGTTGCAGTTCTTTATCTCATAGATTCCCCTCCCCGAAGACCTAGGTCTCCACTACTCTTACTAAGGGATGGGGCCCCAGTATTGTACAGGGTCCCATTTTTTTCTTATTGAGCTTAATGGATAACTCGGTACTTCACATTTCTCGGTCGATGCTATTGTTATTCCCATTTTTAGCAAATTAGGTTGCTGGGTCTTGATTTTGCTGTTCTTTAAATATGCAAATTTGGTGGTTTTCATGACCAACAAAGTTTTTGTCACTTCACCTCTTAAATAATTGACAGTGGCGGATTTATGATTCCCCACCCTTTAATATGAAAGGCGTTCTATCCAAATATTATTATGTCAAACGTTATCTCATTAATAGTTTTACAGAGTGACAATAGATTCCATCATGGGGTATGACGTCCTTTCTTCCACCATCGGGTCGCATTCATTAATTTAAAAGATTTCACGATTTTACAGAAAACTGAAAGAGGAGGAACTGGTTATATCATTTGGGCCCCACTTTGAGTGCGCCTTAAAAGAAAAAAGGATACAAATCAGACAACAGATGGTTGCCAACAAAGAGCCCCTTCCAAGAGCTGAGAATTATATCAAATGATAAACAATTTCCAAAATGAAACATTAAGAGACAAATGACTCCATTATTTCTTGAAAGGAGGGTCCCTGGAAACATACAACATTGCATTGCTCTGGTAATTTTATCGAACATTTCTGAAATATGTACTTGAACGTTCTTATATCAGGGTAAGCGATTCATTTGGCAGTATTCAAACAAATGGACACTCCTAAAAAAACTTCCCGACCAGGGTTTTCAATTGTACGTCCAGCCCTAATACTTATAAATATTCTTTCATGTCTCCTTCTCTATGCCTATGCCGGACGCTCCCAAGACTTCATCTTGACACCTGCAAATTACACGGAGCACCGTTAAAGGTTTATTTAAAGGGCCTGAATTATTCTCCGAGTTGCTTTGTTTCATGGTCAGAATATTTCTACGCTGCTGTTGTGGCCCGTACCCTCAAGTCTCGCCATAATACCAAGTCTGGAGGAATCTCACACTCGAAATGAGTTAAATCACGTGAGAGGTCAAACGGTGGTTAACCATGCATGAGGTACCCGTGGTATGAATAGGGTTGGTATTGTGTAGTAACTTTCAAGTTCTCAAGTTCAATTAGTCCGCAGAAATGCCACTACTATTTCAAGGATTTATTGAACCGAAACTGCTCTATTGACGAGTCTTTGAGTGAATTTGCCACGCAGGATATGATAGTTCCTGTGAAAAATGTACTAACAATTACCCGTCTGATCATAATACGGATTTTTTGCCTTCTGAAATATATGAGGCCACTGGGCCTAATGGCAAGGCTGGGGGTTATGATGGCGTGATTGTTGAAATGCTGAAGTGCACTGAGGTAACGATAGTGTCAGTCTTACATAAGTTATTCAATGCAATATTTGATTCTGGGTATTATCCCAGGCTTGGTGTGACGCAGTGCTTACTCCAGTACATAAACAAGGTAATATCAATGACGAAAATAACTATAGAGGTATTTCAATGTTGTCTGCTTTGGGAAAACTTTTACCAAACTTTTAAATAATCGTCTTTATTACTGGGCTGAAAATAATGATAAACTTTATCAGCCGATTTCATAAAGGTGGTTTAAAGTTAAACCAGGTTTAAACTGGACTTAGACCAGGTTTAATGATAATCTGCATTTCATAAAGGTGGTTTAACTTTTAGACCAGTGGTCTTGTAAAACCTGGTTTAACTCCAGTTTAGACCTGGTCTAAGTCAGTTTTCATTTCACCAACGAGGGCTATATTCTTTAGACCTGTATTAAGATCTTAAACCATGTTTAACTTTAGACTTGGTCAGACCCAGGTTTAACTGTTAAATATGTCAGACTTGCATGGTATAGGTACAACTGAATGATGGCGCGGTGTGCAATTGCGACGCAGTTTCAGAGCGAAAATGGACTATTTTCATTATTCAGGTTTACTACGACACGAGATCAAACGTAGCAGGGGCGGATCCAGGATTTTTTAAAGGAGAGGGAACGGTCAAGGACTTTTTGAAAGGGGGGACCAAGTCAACAATTTGAAAATTATAGATTTGATATCATTAAAATCAAGGGAAAAGGAGGGCTCCGGACCCCTTGACCCCCCTGGATCCGCCTATGCGTAGACCAGTACGTGCTGGAGTGTGTCCTGCGGATTCCTCAAAATACGACTGGTCGAGCAGGTCTCATCATCGCAAGCCCTACGGATTTGACTTAAGACTGCATCCTCTGATTCTTCTGACTGAGTTCCACCTCCACTGTTCTCCAATTCAATGTTGCCGGGAAGGGGTCTTGCACCCCTTTGACCGCGAAAAATAAATACTGAAATGACACGGAAATAAATTTGGACATTTATCATGTTACTTCTAATCTTGAGCATGTTCTTTAATGTGTGTGTGTTGGGCACACAAATTACATTTTTCCTCATGAGAAAAGCTTTTAGACCTTTGTCGTAAATGTCTGCACTGATTCTACTGGTATATGCCATTCTATACCCACGTGATCAAGGTTTCATTGAAGCACTTCAATAGTTTCTTTGTTGGGTTTACCCAGCTCGACACAGTGGGGTGCCTTTGATACTTTAAACCTGGTTCTACTGAACCAGCTCCCTGGTCTAGCAAAACCAGGCTTTCAGATTCTTAAACCCTGTTGGTGAAATGCAAGTTAGGTCTAAAATTAGACCAGGTTTAGGAAGACCAGGTTTAAGTCTTAAACCTAGTTTTGTTAAACCACCTTTATGAAATCGGCTGTATGAGTCTCAAGCTGGGTTTAGAAAAGGCTACTCTACTATTGACCAAGTGTTTACACTTCAAGCTATGTTCCACAAGTACTTCAGTCTGCTGGGTGGGAGATTTTACTGTGCATTTGTAGATTTCTCGAAGGCATTCGATCGAATCCCACTCTTCCATAGACTGAAAAACATTGATGTGCATGGTAAAATTTTCAACATAATCCGCTCTATGTCTAGTGAATTGCGCACTTGTGTGGAAACTCAAGGTGGTCTTACAGAGTTCTTTGATTGTACTGTTGGCACTCGCCAGGGTTGCATGATCAGCCCATTATTATTTTTGTTGTATCTAAATGAATTTCTGGATAAACTGAGTGCGAAAAGTAATATTAATAGCACATATCTCAGCAAACAAGTACCAAGAGTTAACTCCCTGCTGTATGCAGACGACATGGTGTTATGTTCCTCTACCACCATCAAGTTACAATGTATGCTAAATTGTTTGGCAGAATTTTGCGAATCATGGGGCATGCAAGTAAACTTGAATAAAACTAAAGTGGTCGTTTTCTGAAATGGCGGTCCTCTTAGACGATATGAGAAATGGTTTTACAATGGAACATTGGTCGAAGTGGTGTTTCACTACAAATACCTTGGACTACTTATTACTCCAAAAGTTTCGTGGACCAAATCCATTAAAGCCTTATCTAATCAAGCAAATAAACCTGTCTCTGCAATTTGTAAATTAAAGCGAAGATGTTGTGATCTACCCCCGCCAATAGCCTTTCACTTGTTCGATAAAATGGTTTATCCCTTTCTGTGTTACGGCGCTGAGATGTGGGGATTTAAGGAATATGGACAATTGGAAAATGTACATATCAAGTTTTGTAAACGCATTTTAGGACTAGGCAGTTGTTGTTTAAACTCGGCAGTTATGGGAGAATGTGGTCGATTCCCATTGTTTACTAAATATTTTGTATCATGTATAAAATACTGGTTCAAAATACTGGAGATGCCTAGTAGTCGTGGGGTAAAGGTTGCATATGATACACTTTTTCAGTCATATCTGATCGGAAGATCTTCCTATAATTGGGCAAGTTTTGTAAGGATACTTCTGTCTGTGTATGGTTTTTCAGATGTATGTATTATTCAGGGTGTGGTAAACAAAGCGCATTACAGCGTCCTGCCGTTCAGTAACTTTTCCAGACGTGAGGGGTGCTTAACGTGCGATAACATCTAGCTTAACTTAACTTTCATTTTTATCATCCCATCCCAGTCAAGCTAGGTACGATCTGATCGAAGATTAGAGCAGTTATCAAACAAAATAGCGCAGGCCCTCCAACCATCAACGCCCGAATGGAGTTAATTGGCTACGGGGGTAAACTTCCCAACTTGTTGTTGGGCTATACAATCGCACTAGTTGGGAGCAACGGGATGTCGCCGTCATGGTATTTCTTGACAGTTTTTTCTCAACGTGTAAACGACTGTTATTTGCAAGGCTGGCAATCTGATCTCGAATGTAACGCAAAACTGCCTTACTATGTGAGGTATAAAACAATGTATTGTCTTGAGAATTATCTAGAAATAGTTAGTATCCCACGTGTTTTTATACAGTCTCTGACTTGATTGCGATTTTCAAATCATTTGTTTTTAGTGGAAAGAGGTCGCCACACAAATATTCCCTATGAAAATAGGTTGTGTGAGTTATATAATTCGGGATGTATAGAGGACAAACACCACGTTGTGTTAGTTTGCAGTGCATTCAAGACATCTAAATTTGTATCTCTCATGAGAACTCCGGATATCCTACTTATAAAATTCGTCCATCATGCTTTTCAAGCGTTACAATTTATTATCCAGTTTGAAACGTGGCACCTGACTATGTTCTGTCTTGTATATGTTATACTTTGGGCCTATGGCCACGTGTATATATTTCAATAAATCACACATTAATGTGTAGTAAGACCTCTGTCGGTGATCGCCTTGGCAACAATGGTGAGACTGACTTGACAACAGTAGTGAATAAACTGAAGTCACCTGCCCGTAGGAAGGCAAAAATTAGTGGCGGGGGTATAAACCAATTCGACTTCGCCAAACTACTCCCCCTTTCCTATCGCCACCACCTCTGAACATTTAACAACTATGCATCTGTGCAGTGAATTTAATTGCAGTCTGAAGTTGGAAAACTTTATTGTGCGATCCCCAAACAGTAAAGTACACTCAGACTCACAAGCTGTAGATAGAAAAAACGTTTTAATAACCACCTCATCAACTCATTGCTTGTAAAGGTTGTCTGCACTTCCGTGGAGTTTTTAGTTTCCAGAAGTATTGAGTAATGAATTTTTGTTCTTCAAGACTGAATGACTTACACCAGTGTGCTGAACTTGAAAAGTATTCCTTGAAAAATGGAGAGGATATAACATTTTGAACGTTAGATCACCTTTGCACTGACTGACCCTATCCGGTGCATCATTAGCGTCTTGAGGAGAATTATTGCAAAGCCTGTGAAAAGTGTGTTTAATGCTGAGAATCACAGATGTCTAACGGTTGACAAATCAGAATTCTTGGTGAATGAAAAGGACAAATTTTCAGAAGAAAATTGCACCAAATGACCCCATGGTTGCACTAAATGACCTGAAACTTTGTATTTCGAATTGAATTAGACGTATCAATCAGACTTGTTAATTTGAAGTGTCTAGCTCAAAATTTTAGTTTGCACTCAATGACCTTTGACCTATTTTCTCTGAGTGGGTGGCCCTATTGCTTAGTAAAGTAGGGTGTTTCACTGGCATATAGGTTTACACCAATGTGCTGGAATTGAAGAGAATTCCTTTAAAAATATAGGAGAAATAACCTTTTCAATAGTAAGTGACCTTTGCACTAATTGACCCTATTCAGTGCATTACAAGCCCTTTTAATAGAACTCACTGCAAAGTCCGTGAAAAGTATATTTATTGCTGAGAATCAGAGTTGTCTAACGGTTGACACATCAGAATACTTGGTGAATGAAAAGGACAAATTTTCAGAAGAAAAATTCACCTAATGACCCCATGTTTGCACTAAATGAGCTGAAACTTTGGATTTCGAATTGAATTACCTGTGCCAATCAGACTTGTGAGTTTGAAGTGTCTAGCTCAAAATTGTTGTTTGCATGTAATGACCTTTGACCTGTTTTATCTTATTGGATGATTCGATTACTTAGAAAATTATTTTTTTAAATTGTCATGTTGACTTATACCAGCGTATCGAATTTGAAAAAGATAGCTTTAAAACTGAAGGAGGAGTAGCATTTTGAAAATTATATGACCTTTGCACCAAACGACCCCTTCCAGCGCAATATGGAATATGATTATATAACCAATCAAAATTATGTACTGTCAAAAATCATATGATGAATTTAAAGAACGTACCTGCACCCAATTTGGAGTTATTAGGCCTCAAAGTTGGTCGGAAGAAGAATAAGAAGAAGAATAAGAACTAGAAAGATTATTGTCACGGCGTGACAATAATGGACTCTGCGCGTGCGTATTACTGGGATTGTTATGGGAAGTTATTGGCAGCAACCCGTTCACCAATATGAAAATGAATTCTTAAAAATGGTAGGAGAAATTACATGTTAATATTTTGATGACCTTTCCACTAATTGACCTCTTCCCGTGCATTATGAGCCCTGATGAGGGAATAATTCTAAAGTCAATTAAAAGTGTGGTTTATGCTAAGAATTACAGATGTTTTACTTTAAGCACTTCAAAATACAAGATGAATGAATTGGTCAAACTTTCAGAAGAAACATGCACCTAATGACCCTATGGGTAAACCAAATGGCCTGAAAACTTAGAATTCAAACTCAATCACACTTAGTAAACAGATATGTAATTCTGAAGTCTCTAGCTCAAAATTTTAGTTTGCACTCAATGACCTTTGACCTATTTTTTCTGATTGGTGAGGTCTATTGCAAAGTAAAGTAGGGTATTCAATTGGCATGTTGACTTACACCAGTGTGCTGAAATTGAAAAGAATTCCTTGAAAAACGTAAGAGATATAACATTTTGAACGTTAGATGACCTTTGCACCAATTGACTCTATCCGCTGCATTATAAGAATCTTAAAGAGAATTATTGCAAAGCCCGTGAAAAGTTTGGTTTATGCTGAGAATCACAGTTGTCTAACGGTTGACACATCAGAATACTTGCTGATTGAAAAGGTCAAATTTTCAGAAGAAAAATGCACCTAATGACCCAATGTTTGCACTAAATGACCTGAAACTTTGGATTCCGATTTGATTTACCTGTGGCAATCAGACCTGTCAATTTGAAGTGTCTAGCTCAAAATTTAAGTTTGCACCTAATGACCTTTGACCTATTTTACCTGATTGGATGACCCGATTACTTAGAAAAGTAATTTTTTAAATTGTCATCTTGACATATACCTGTGCACCGAATTTGAAAAAGATAGCTTTAAAACTGAAGGAGGAGTAGCATTCTGAATATTATATGACCTTTGCACCAAACGACCTCTTCCGGTGCAATATGGAATATGATTATATAGCCAATTAAAATTTATATACTGTCAAAAGTCATATGCTGAATTTAAACACCGTACATGCACCCAATTTGGAGTTATTAAGCCTCAAAAATGGTCGGAAGCAGAATAATAATAATAAGAAGAAGAACTAGAAAGATTATTGTCACGGTGTGACACTAACGGACTCTGCGCGTGCGTATTACTGGAATTATTATGGGAAGTTACTGACAGCAACCCGTTTACCAATATGAAAAGGATTTCTTTAAAATTGCAGGAGAAATTACATATTAATTTTTTGATGACCTTTCCACTAATTGACCTCTTCCGGTGCATTATGAGCCCCGGTGAGGGAGTAATTGTTAACTCGATTAAAAGTGTGGTTAATGCTAATAATCACATATGTTTTACTTTAAGCACTTCAGAATACAAGATGAATGAAGTGATCAAACTTTCAGAAGAAAAATGCACCTAGTGACCCCATGGGTGCACCAAATGACCTGAAAATTTAGAATTCAAACTCAATCGCACTCAGTAAACAGATACGTAATTCTGAAGTCTCTAGCTCAAAATTTTAATTTGCACTCAATGACCTTTGACCTATTTTTTCTGATTGGTTAGGCCTATTGCAAAGTAAAGTAGAGTATTCAATTGGCATGTTGACTTACACCAGTGTGCTGAAATTGAAAAGAATTCCTTGAAAAACGTAAGAGATATAACATTTTGAACGTTAGATGACCTTTGCACTAATTGACCTTATGCGGTGCATTTTAAGCATCTTTAGGAGAATTATTGCAAAGCCCATGGAAAATGTGTTTAACGCTGAGAATCACAGTTGTCTAACGGTTGACACATCAGAATACTTGCTGATTGAAAAGGTCAAATTTGCAGAAGAAAAATGCACCTAATGATCCTATGTTTGCACTAAATGACCTGAAACTTTGGATTCCGATTTGATTTACCTGTGGCAATCAGACCTGTCAATTTGAAGTGTCTAGCTCGAAATTTTAGTTTGCAGCTAATGACCTTTGACCTATTTCACCTGATTGGAAAACCGATTACTTAGAAAAGTATTTTCTTTAAATTGTCATGTTAACTTATACCTGTGCACCGAATTTGAAAAAGATAGCTTTAAAACTGAAGGAGGAGTAGCATTTTGAAAATTGTATGACCTTTGCACCAAACGACCTCTTCCGGTGCAATATGGAATATGATTATATAATCAATCAAAATTTATATACTGTCAAAAGTGATATGCTGAATTTAAAGACCGTACCTGCACCCAATTTGGAGTTATTAAGCCTCAAAGTTGGTCGGAAGAAGAATAAGAATAAGAAGAATAAGAAGAAGAATAAAATTGAAGAAAACCCAGGAACAACAGTACTCTGCGCTTACACGCGCAGAGTAATAAGAAGAATAAGAATAAAATTGAAAAAAACCAGGAACAACAGTACTCTGCGCTTACACGCGCGGAGCAATAAGAAGAATAAGAATAAAATTGAAGAAAACCCAGGAACAACAGTACTCTGCGCTTACACGCGCAGAGTAACAAGAAGAATAAGAATAAAATTGAAAAAAACCAGGAACAACAGTACTCTCCGCTTACACGCGCAGAGTAATAAGAATAAAATTGAAGAAAACCCAGGAACAACTCTCTTCGCTTACAAGCGCAGAGTAATAAGAATAAGAATAAGAATAAAATTGAAGAAAACCCATGAACAACAGTACTCTGTGCTTGAACGCGCAGATTAATAAAATTTTCCCGATACTTGATCACATCTTGGCCTTAGAGCGAGCGCACACACGGACAGTACGAGCTGTCTGTCTCAAGTGAGTCATAGCTGATCTGACCTGCAACTGTCTTTAGTTTAGTTAGATCTCAGATATAGCTGTTTGAGGCAACTCCTTGCTACGATAGGTGTACTGGTCCTAGGCTCATTGTTACTCTCTGTGTTGGTTCATGGTTATTCAACTCTTGATGGTTGCATCCCCGGGATTGTCCGTGGGGCGAATCCAGGATTTTGAGTTGGGGACAGGGCAGAGTATTAGTCAGTGTTTTACCCGTCAGAAATTCGCACCCCCCCGAGCTGCCAAATGGAATCTGGAAGAATATTAGGGGGGCATGGCTCCTTGGCCACCCCTAAATCCGCCACTGTACCGCACACCTAAGGCGGACGTGGTACAAATACGGTGGTGAGGGGTGCGGCTGGCAGAAGTAGTGCCGATGGGGGGGGCTTTGGCGAAGTCGAAATGTTTTGCCCCCCCCCCCCCATAATTTTTGCCTTCCTACGGGCCTGTTCACAGAGAGTTACAGAATGTGCCTAGAGTACCTGGGAGCTGCCTAAGTAACTGTGGTAACTGTAGCTGAGATCTTTAACTGTGTGAACATACGAAATTCGATGAACTAAAGTTAGTCGCTGGCAGCTCAGCTATGATTCACTTCAGACGGGTACCTTACCTCGTAACTCGTACCTATCCGTCTGTGCTGGCTCCAAGGTCAAGATTCGTTTCATTGCGATACAGCTACGGGAAAAGTTTATTTTATTATGGTCATTCTTTGAAGGAATTTTTGAAAAGGTGAGGTCCCTGGTATTGTGCCTTTGGGGCTATTTTAAAATCCCTTGTTGAAACACGGCCGGTAGTCCAGTTTCTGGTGGCTGGAGAAAATTATACAGCGTGTGTACCAAAAATGTTCACCCTTCACCGCCTGGAGTTCAAATTCAGTTCCCGGGATCACTAAGATTCTGCGCGGGCCTACTGCATGGTTACACATCATTTTTAACGTGGGTGTGTCAGTCATGACGTGCTCCGTCAGTATGTAGTATGCACGGGAAATGCAAGCAAACGATTCAGTTTTGAAGAACATTGGGCAATACTACTGGAAACTAAAAATATCAAGGAAGTGTAAAGACAACCATTCCAAGTTAATGAGCAATGAGTACAATTTTATTTATTTAAGGACTTCTTTTACGGTTTGTGAATTTAAACCACTATTATAGTTCCAAAGTCAATTACCAATTTTTATGCGCCCACATATTTATATGTGGACGCATTATGCCGTCATCTCTGTCCGTCCGTCCGGCGTCCGGCGTCCGCTGCTCTATCTCCAAAACCCTTTGACATACGTTCATGAAATTTGACACATATGTTCCATTCATGAATGGGACGGCATGTGCGAACTTTCGGACGGATCCGACTACCGGTGTGCCCCCTAGTGGCAATTTTAGTTTTTTACGCTTACCTTTGTATCTTCAAAAGTCCTGAACGGATTTTCATGAAATTTGGTATGTAGGCACCTAATAGTGAGATGATGCTATCCTGCCGTTTTCGGATGGATTCGACATAGTTTGCGCCACCTAGTGGCCATTTTTACTGTTTTCGAGTCTGTTTTTGTGCTTCCACCCCTCTATCAACCAAACCGCTCAAAGGATGATTGTGAAAATTGGCATGTATGTGCTTACTATGTAGAGGACGGTTGACGATGATTTTCCGACGATTTCGACTACTGTGGCGCCTCCTAGTGGCAGTTTTGTTTTTTTGCGCCTATGGCTGTATCTCCTAAACCGTTCGCAGGATCTTTACGAAATTGTGTAAGTATATTTATATGATGTTAA
>NMRA01000070.1:562302-660915 GCA_002633005.1 Phoronis australis | reverse complement strand
GCAATTTTAGTATTTTACATTGACCTCTGTATTTTCATAGGTCTTCAGGTGTATACTTTGTGTTACTTCGTGACTGTGAAGGAAAAGTTCCAAGTAGAAATTTGTTTCTGGCATTCTAATGCTGTGCTAATCTCGTATGTTGGTAAATTTGTTTTTAATTCTATGTTTCTGTGGTGTTTTAAGCAACTGAGGTATAGGATGTGCTTGTATTATGAAGATTACTCACATTTTGCCCCTAGCCCATTGAGGAGACAATGACCATGCCTTTCCATTTTGCAAAGTATGCCCTCTACTGGCCACTTTATGGTACCAATAAACAACCCTAGAAGGATACCGTATGCGGTGCAATTGTGGGCGCATTTCAACGCTCCGCGTTGCTCTTGTTTGTCATTTGAATTGTGAGAGCATTTTGGGACACTTTGTAGAGCTGTCAGACATTCATCAATACCCATTAGACTTATTTCAGATAGACAAAAATCGTTTAGTACACTGTGCTATTTGGGGAAATGTCAGCCAGCAACTAAGTTCAGTGAAGCATCGTAATTTCTTACAAGATTGGCTTCTAATTGCAAAGATCATCTATCAATCATTCGATTTTCGTATGTTCATAAACATGTAAATCAGAAATCAACAATCGATTCCATGAGAATTGTGTTTACCTTGATTTAATGACTTAATCCTTCTTTGATCTAATGTTTGTGAGTTTAAACGACTAATCTTGTACCTAAGTCAAAGAGCAATGCATTTATTGCCATTTGAATTGTGAGTATATTTTTGGGAACTGTCCGTATTTCATCATGTCTTTGCAAAAATCGTCTAATTGAGGATCGGATTATAGAGTTTTCTAACTTCAAGTTGCAACTGAGTTCACTGAGACATCATTAGTTTTTACAAGACTAGCTTCTACTTGTCAAATCTGATTCTATGTCAATTTTCCTAGGTACATGAATATCTAATTAAACAGAAACCAATAAATTTGTTTATGAAACCGTAATGTTATAAGCAATTTCCTCGTGCATGCTCGCAGATTTTTGACGGTTAACTGGGGGGAAATGGGAGACGGGCATTTGTATTTAGGTGTATTGTTGCTCATTTCAGAGGTACCTATAACGGTTCACGAGTTAAACGGTGACATTTTTGTTTATGATTGCAAGTACTTTGAGTACCCTCATTCTTCATGTGCATGGTCACCACAACTCGTAGCATCGAAAGTCTTTTCGACATGTGCGAATTTCTTGCAAATAACTCCTACTAGTAATGATCTTCAAAAGAAATACTATTCTTGTGATACTGTGGGAAAAGTAACTTTGTTTTATACCTAACTATCGGAAATAATCATTCTGAGTAATTCGCAAATCCTGGTCTTCACGTTCTAAAAAATTCTACCTTTTCTATGGGGGTCAATCCCATTGTGTTTTTCACATTTTTGGTAATTTGAGTCGAACGTTTTAATATACTGCTGTGCTGAGCACGGTTGTTTTATGTTTTTAATGAATTTGGAATCTCAACTTCCCCTCGTGAATACTTGGCAGTGTCAGATTTACATGTAAAGATGGACAAAGGGACAATTCCCCTGACCTGCCCAATGAAAGAGGGTCCCATCTGAAATGGGACATTATAAGATGAAATGCTTAACATCATTTAGTTTGGAAAAAAGTGACATTCCATCGTCGCGTGACCCTGCAAGAAGTGACTTTCCTAAACAATAAAGCATGTTGTACGATTTCACAAAAAACAGGAAAACAGTGGAAATCGATTCCAGCATTGGGCCCTTTCTCCTTGAGCGGCCTCTTAAGAATTTGCCAATAAAAGAACGAAAAGGGTGGCCACTTGAATGTCGCCAATGGCCCCCTTCAAGGGCTGGGTCCCTAAATATGAAAAGATCTATATTTTCAAAGATCACAAAATGCGCAGCAATTGATATTATTTTTCTGGTCATCATTTTTTCTCAAGTGATATACAATTTCAAGAAAAAAAAACACAAAAAATAGAGGGGCCTCTGGAAAACATGTTTTCAAGTCCGTTTAGACGACTTATGCTACAAAAACGGAGACCCGGCCGAACAACAATATCCTGGCCAGTGCCCTCGCAGGGCCCTCAAAGGGTAAACCATACACGTACTGATATTGAGTTGTCAAATGTTATCTTAAATTTCCTTTCATCCGTATTCACAGTCTTCCTTTTCTCGACTGGCCCCGGCCGCACGCCTATGTCGGTTGCCACGGTTTAACTTTGACGCCTGCAAAATTTTGGGGGACACATGCCCCTCGCTCCCTCCCCCGCTTCCTACGGCCCTCAGAGTATCTTGGCAATGGTAGATCATTGAGTAAGGTAGTGATGTCATACTTGCTTAAATTTCTGCGTAACGTCAACTCGTTACATGCAACCTCGGCTGGCAAAATTCCCAGTTTGCCAAATTGGAAATGAGCTTTTCAAATCTAGGAAAATTCCGTATGCAATGGTGCGAATAGTTTTTTTTTTCTTGAGCCACGGTTTAATTTCCTCGTTAATTTCATGAACAATGGCTCATGTTAGGTTGGCTGGACAGTTTGGGTTTGTGTTGCATGTGAAGGCCACGTCTGGCGTTTAATTGATTTTTGAGTCTGGTGTTGGCACCTTGACTCACTTTTTGACCCGCCGTGTTTTTTCTTAAATACTGGAAACTTTCAAGCGAGAAGTTGAAATTGAGCAGGAAATTCAGTTACGGTTCAGACACTTGGGATTTGCAAAACAATCTGGCTGACAGACACGCGTCTTTCATCGTGTATTAACTGTCCAATGCAGTTTATAGTAATCGCATGCCGTGGGATAAGACCTGCAATTCATGCAATATTCGTGAAGGATGAAAAATTCAATTTTGAATCAGTTTCTTCGTGCGAGGCTTTAAAGCCAGTATACTGTTCAGGTTTTTGCACTGCCCAAGACAAACCAAAACTAACAAGTGCCCAACAAACACATTGTCCGTGATTACGCCATGGTTGAGCTGTGCCTTTTTTTCCAAAAAACTCCTACTCCCGTCTGTTTTACTTCTTGTGGTAGTTTGAACGCGTGCTCGAGTGCATGCTGATATGAGGGTGAGTTCATGAAATCAATAAAAAATCTAAATAAGAACAATTTATTACAAAAAAATGTAATTAATTCTTATAAGTTTGACAGTCATTAGAATGTTTGTCTGATTTCTGACTTGGTTGCAACAATAGAAATAACTTTTTTTTCTAGTCACCCTCGGACCAATAGCCGATTTTCGAAATAGCTGCGACAAATTGAAATTCACTATCCCGCCAGATAGTAATATGGTCTTCAGGCGTTCAGTGCCACTTTCAGATCCCTGTGATGCGGACAGAAGTTTCAACCTACTGGATTTTGAATTTTGTAACTGATTTTGTACATTGCACCTGTGATAATTGACAATATATAGCAACCGTTCCGAAATTGTAAGTAGTGGTGATGACCGTGTTTCGAAAAACTTGCCATTTGCTATTGCTTGAGACCTCAGCAAGGTGACTTTTCAAGGCATATCATTTTACCCGCCTAACATCACCTAAGAATTCAAAAGTGAATTCTTTAGAAACTCAGAATTCTCTCTGAGTAACGAAAACGTCGAGACCAATTTCATAGCAGTATTTTATTTAAATCTATAGTTTGCTTTTAGGACGCAACACCCGTTTATAACCGCTTTAAGACTTTATGGATGCCCATTCTTGCATATCCCAATTACTGTTTCAGTATCCTAAATGTACGTATTGACAATGCAAAATAGTGATTAGGTTTTTATTGACTTCCTTTCAATTTCATAGCATCACAATAATTTTGCAATTATGGTTTAGGCCAGATTCTGCTAGGGTGATAATAGGGGGCTGAATTGTCGCAATAACCCTGCGCCTTCCAGAACTTGTAGTAGCAGGTTCGATTCAACTTCTCGTTATAGCTTCCGGTCTGCTTAGTTTGCGCAACAGCTTTCATAGCTTTGTTACCAAACTCAGGGTCTTTGTGCTGCATACACGTATTGCCATAGCAATACGTCACAGTACCAGCCCCACCAACGTGACAGTCGTCGTTGGAGCGACATCCTTCCTTTTCCATCCAACATTCGTACTCGGGCCTCAGACTACTTGAATGACTAGTCGCCCGAAAATAGCGCATTCTCACACCACTGACCTTTTGCTCCGTGCACCCGAAATCCTTAAACCCTTCATAGAACTGTCGGAGATTCTCTGCCTTAGCTCTAACTTCTTTGCTGAGCTGATCATTTCCGAGATATTTGAACTTGATGACATTCCAAATCGCTACGTAATCGTAATCGACGGGAGCAGGATTTGCCCTTCCTTCATCCATCAGTTTCAGGAGAAGTTCTTTAGTGCGTTTGAGTGCAATCTTATTTCTTGTCTCGTCTGTTCCGCCCTGAACGTTGACATTAAACGACATTTGATAGGAAGAAGCAGCTTGGATTTCCTCTTTCGTTATATTAGAACAAGCATTGACACCAAGCTTTCCGACCTCAGTTGGCCCTTCAAAGTTAACGCAAGCTGCCACCTGAAATTGCCTCTGTGAATATTTTTTAGTTATTTTTGAAAACGACCAAGAACGGATGGACGAACCGTAGTGAGATTTTACCACCACGTGAGAGCCAAAAGCTCTGAGGAAATTTTCATATTCTCTCCAGTGCGATGAGGACTCGGGGTTGCTGATGGTCAAAGGTAGACTAGTGATCCCTTTTATAACATAAGGCGACAGTGGACTATTAGGTAACCGGTAGCAGGCGTCGTCGAGAACGTTGGTCTGCGTGTGGGTCCACAAGCGCAAGTTGTTGCCCTTAACATCAACTGAGCCGGAAGAAATGGAACTTGTCTTTACGTCCAGTGTCGCCCCCATAGTGTATTTTCCCGTTAACTTGACATTCAGTGAGCTTGACGACGCAATCGTGTTGTAGAAGGATTGGGTATCTTCGTAAAATTCCACATTTTCCTTCGTTTGCCTGTCATGTGAGTATTCCAGTAGACAATTGTTGTCTACTGATTCAAAAATGGGAGTACCGCCTGTCCGATCGGAGTAAAGATCGATTTCAGGCAGATAAAAGCCTTTACCGAGCGGGTTCTTTGGGTTGCAGGGTTCATACCTTGCAGGAACCGGGGATTTTAAGTCTACGGTAATTTCGTTTCCTCCTCCTGGGTAGTATTTGATTTCCCGTTTTCCTTCTGCCAGTGAATCCATCGAATCTACCGGTTGGTCCTCCAACGTCGCCTTCACGCCAGCCAAGAGGACGGTAATGATAAGCAGTCTGGTTGCAATCTCCTAAAAACCACAAGTCGTCTTTAATTAAAATTTTGAATCTGTTTTTCTAGACAACTGCTTATTTAGTATCGACAACCTGCCTTCTTAGACTAAGTGAAAAATGAATTTCAAAATAGCGCTGGTCGCGTACTTGTGTCTATTGTATATCATTCCTGGCTCTGTAAAGCCATTACTGAGTTTTGGTTTACATGTGTGATGGGACGTTAGTAACTGTACTTCTTATATTGCTATGCTTGCTTAGTTGCTATTGTTCATTTATTATTACGCGCCTTAACCATGCGAGCGATTTCATAACGGTAGTTTAACAAAACCAAAGGTTAAGACTTAAGCCTGGTCTTCCTTAATCTGGTCAAATTTTAGATCTAACTTTCATTTCACCAACGTGGTTTGAAAGTCTGAAAGCCTGGTTTTTTAAACCAGGGAGTGGGTTTAGTAAAACCAGGTTTAAAGTACCTGAGTCACCCTACTGTGATTTAGAATAACCCAACAAAGAAACTATTGAGGTTGTAGAATCAATGCAGATATTTGCGAAAAAAGTCTAAAAGCCTCTCTCTTGAAGAAAAATATCCCCTCCCAGAACTGATCAGAGAAGAAGCTGATGTTATGGAAACAAGGTGCAAAATCAAGTCAATGTAAGCAGCAGACTTGGAGATACATTGGTCCAGACTGGCTGCACACTTCCCGCAATCTTAGAAATGCAGCGACAAACAGTTAAAGGGCATCACTCAAAAAATGAAGACCATGAAGAAAATTTCACCTGTGAAAAAAGTTTGAGTTTGACCTCGAAATTTGGAGTTCTTACTCGAGTTTGTAGCACGAATATAAGGGTCGTCAAGTGCAAACTTAGACTATAAAGCCATATGCGTAAACTATAATGTGTTCGAGCACTATCTAATAACCACTTATCTTAAGTGCGCCCAAAAGTAGCAGAGAAATTGCCAAAAATAATTTCGTGTTCGTTTTGAGTACAAAGTTTAGATTCCGAACCCAGGTCTCAACTGTGATGTGATGGAGATATTCTCATTAACCACATGATGACATCACCATGAGTCTAACCCGCTTCTCCCTGTCATCAATCGTCATATTTTCCAAAACCCGTCGAGTGATGACGTAATGAGTAAATGGTCCCAAAAGATCCAGAGGATATCGGCCCTCTGTACTGGTCTTCTGTATGTGTACGTTGTTTCAATGGTTAAATAAAAAGTTAATTCGTCCGTTAATTTATCATGCCAGGATGTTATCTTCGGCAAGTTTTCAGAAAATCACATGTATTGAGTTTAACATTAATTCTTGATAAATGTCATTTATACCGTCGGAGATCAATGAATCTTAAACCCTTCATACCGTGGTCATAAATGCTTGAATTCGGTTACCAGCATTTTGGTATGATATTTTAAGTATTTGTTCCTCAATATGTGTACTTTTGATCAAGAAATAAACTCAAACATTAAGTAATAATATTTAGAATTTTGTGACGTCATCAGGGGATCCCGTCTCCACCATTGTGTTGTTTTATACCAGCTGCGAGGCGAAGTGGTCACGACAACTGAGTTGGACTGAGTATTATGAAAATGTGCACGAGCGGGGGATGCAGTAGCAGACGATAGTTTTTGCGTTTCCAAAAGACCCTAATATCGCTTAGAAATGGCACAGGTTTGCATGTCGGACAGTACAGGAGCCACGCTGTGCTCAGCCCATAATAAAGAATCGTGCTTCGAATTGCAGAGGTTTGGGTTCCGCTTTGAAACGAAAAGATGTGTTTTACTATATTAAGCAACTAAAACATTCAATTTTTTGTCTTCAAGACACTCATTTTACAAGTGATATTGAAAACAGTGAGAATTCAGTGGGCGTTAGAATGTTATTTCAGTTGCGGGACAGGAAACTCTAGGGGTGTGTGCGTTTTATTTAACAACAATTTTGGATATGAAGTTAAAGGTATTCATAAGGACTCAGTTGGCAATTTATGGCATTGGAGCTCCGCGTTGAAAAGTATGAAATATTTCTTGTGAATTTATATGGCCAAATGCCCATGATCCTGTTTTTTCAAACTATTAAAGATAATGTGGGCAAAGTGGAGCCGGATTTTGTTGTCCTTAGTGGTGACTGGAATGTTTTTCAAGATTATAATCTAGATTGCTCCATTTACTTACTACAAAACAATCCTAATTCAAAAACTTAGGAAAATTGAGAATATAAAAAGCTCTTTTGATACGGTTGGCTCATGGAGGATAACAAATTCCGAAAAACAGTGTTTCACATGATCTAAAAAGAATCCTCGCAAAATGTCTAGATTAGGTTATTTTTTACCACGTGGCGGAAACCAAAAAAATCATTAATTTTTCTTCAAAATACAAAAATCTTAAATTATTTCCCAAAATAAGTGTTTGTTTAGCTAGATTTTGCGTTATGAAATTACTATACACGGTCTGAAACCTCAAAAGGTGCAAAAATGCAATGTAGGAAGGCTTTGAGCCTTGTGTCGTACATTTAGAAACAGCAGTTTTTAGTATTAAAAAACAAAAAATGCACTCATATGGATCTTCTGTTTGCTGGTGAACGTACTATGTAATACACTTGAGAACTTTATTTTGTAGCTACCGGATGTATACATAAATAAAAAAGCTCATACAGTACCATAATGATTGACATCCAATCTTCGTAACCAAAACGTCCGCTTTAGCTGTTTTAGCGGGTACAGTATCATTTTATGAGATTGCGCTCCGCTGTATCTGTTAATGATTAAACTCATTTCACTGACAAATGTGTCATACGCTTGAAAGAACTCTACAATGCGTAAGCATACAGGTATTCGTTTGTTTAAGCACAAAAATGAATGCGCCTCTATATGAATACATCGGTAACCTGACATTTTTTATTATGAGTACACTAGTTATCAATGTGTGCTTTAATGGTTTAACTTGTTTGACTGAAATGTTGCCATACGACTGAATAAAACTCTACAATGCGTCTAATATGAAAATCCGGTATGCCTACAGTAACCCGTTTGTGTATGTACAAAAAATGAATGGGCCTCTATTGATGCATCAGTAACCCGACAGCGCAGAAATGTATTAGTTTTTTTAATATATTAGTTTGTATGGTGGAAAAGCTAGATGTGGTTCTATGTAAACTAACGGTATATTGCAGCAATTCGGGTCTAAATCATTGTAAAAATGATGTTTTTTTATTCAAAAACAATTCAATTTCTATGAAACTATTACATAAAAAGGATTGAAATAAGTATGCGAACAACGTTTATTTCAAACAATGACCAAAACAATGCCTTCTGCTTCATGAATGGCAGCAAGAACGCCTGTGAAAGTAAGTAAAATCTGCCTTTGTTTTAATGACGTCAAGGCAGCGGCCAATCATAGCGCAGAAGCTAATTCCCATAACAAAGCCTCAAATGGCGAAACCGATCAGCGTCATCTTGTGGCTTGGGGACGAAAAGCACGCCACTGAATATGCTGAAGTGGACCTCGGGCATCCCGCGGTCGGGGAACAACTGTTCTACTTGCCGAGTGTCCTGTGACGCACTTCCACTGGATGGTGATCTGATCACTTAAACAGATTTCATCCCGCCTGTGACTCCCTCGCCTCACACCAAACACTTTCTAAATAGCTCCAAATTCACAATAAACTTATCAAGGTTTGGCTCACCGGCCTGTTCACTGGGAGACAAAGTGTCCTCTTCACTGGGTGGCGAACCGTTTCTGTATTCACTCCCACTACATCGCTGCAGGGCTGGTTACAGACTCTGGGCTGGAAACAACACCAGCAAAGTATAAATCGCTGCTAGTTCTCGTAATTGCACTCTCTGACGTACGTTTGCAGTGCGGGGATGCCGGAGGGGGGGGGCGTGCCCCCTAAAAACTTTATGGCGTCAGGGTTAAACCGTACCAACCGACATAGGCATGGGGTCGGGGACAGTCGAGAAAAAGACTGTGAAACACGGATAAGATAGAAAATTCAGGAGAACATTTAACAACTGTGTATCAGTCCATTGTTTACCTTTTGAGGACCCTGGCCAGGACATTGTTGTTAGGGTCTCCGCTTTTGCAGCACAGGTCGTCTAAACGCACTTGAAAACGAGCACGTAATCATTCATACATATATTTCGAAAAATCGGGAAAATTTGTAAAGCGAAACTTTAGCGGAGCGTATTTATCTACTGGATTTTCAAATTCAATAAGTCAATGCGAATTCAAAACCACATTTCCCCAGAGGCCCCTTTCAGGCAAGGGATAACGGAGACAACTGTCGCTTTATTTTTTTTCTAGAAATTGTATATCATTTGAGAAAAATTGATGGCCTGACAGATAACATCAATTGCTGCGCATTTCCTGATTTTTGAATACATAGATATTTTCATATTTAGGGGTCCCGCCCTTGAAGGATGCCATTGATGACATTCAAGTGGCCACCCTTTTTGTTTTTATTGACAAATTCTTAAGGGGCCGCTCACGGAGAGAGGGTCCAATGTTGGAATCGATTACCTCTAATTTCCTGTTTCTTGTGAAATCGTCCAACCGGGTTTGATGTTGAAGGAGGTCACTTCCTTCAGCGTGTTGTGACCACACGACGGTGGAATGAACTGTCACTATTTTCCAAGCTTAATGATGTTAAGCCTTTCATCTTAAGAATTCCCATTCCAGACAGGCCATCTCTCGGTGGAGCAGTTCGGGGGAAATGTCCCTTTGTCCTTCCATACATATAAATCTGACAATGCCAAGTATTAACGAGGAAAGTTGAGACTCCAAATTCATCAAATAACCCAAATTATTCATGCACAGCACAGCACAGCAGTATCAAGAGATTCTACCCAAACGACTACAAAATGTGAAAAATATAATAGGATTGACTTCCATCGAAAGGGTGGAATTTTGAAGAACGTGAACACCACACAAAAGGACTATTTCCGATGATTAGTTATAAAATAATGTTACTGTTTCCCGTAGTATCACAAGAATAGTATTTCTTTTGTCGATGGTTACTACGAGTTGTTTGTAAGGAATTCCCACATGTGGAAAACACTGCTGTCTAGGCTACTATTTGTGATGACCGTATACATATCAAAAGGGGGTACTCAAAGAACTCTCGCAATCATAAATAAAGATTTCAGCGTTTTTTGTCAGTGGAGTTCAAGTTTGATCACGTTTGTGTTTGGACAAAAGATGAGCACGAACTTCAAATTTAGCGCATAAGTAAAAAGACAAATTGATCCGACAGTTCGGTTCATTCATTATAAGTCGTTCTCAAGAAAAAAGTTCACTTTATTCAATCAGGCGACACAGGTGGAGAACAGACTGTACAGGTACACGTCAAAATGCATTGTGAGGGGAGAGACAAGAAATCAAAACAGTTGGATGTCATTTGAACCAATGTTTTATTGAGATAGCGCTCAGCTTGATTTAACCGATTGAACAATAGGTCTTATTTACTCACACGCTACTTTTAAAGTTCATGGAGTTCAAGTTTACCTCATGAACCGTTATAGGTACCTCTGAGATGAGCAAAAATACACCTCAATACGAATGTCCAATTTCTGATGTTCCCCGGTTACTCGTCAAAAACCTACGAGCATACCTGCAGAAATTGCATATAACATTTCGTTTTGATAAACAAATTCGTTGGTTTCTGATTTACTTGTTTATTTATCTACAAAAATCGATAGATTAATAGAATCAGATGAAAAAACCGAGAGAGTATCTCTCACTTCATTCTATGGATGTTACCTGAGCTGTATGTTGGCACTTGTTGTCCTGATTGTTGTAAATATCCTGATGATGTCTAATGAAAAGACGAAACGTTGACTTGATCATGAACTTTTTTATTTGTGCGGCGATTGTCCGGTTTTTGATCTTATTGTGGCCAAAAACTGATTTAATTAAGAATCAGATGATTTTTGACAATTAGAAGCTAATCTTGTAAAAATTGATGATGTTTCAATGAATTAAGTTGCAGCCTGAAGCTGGAAAAACTGTATAATCCGATCACCAAATAGTAAATCACACTTAGAGGATTTTTTCCTTTCTAAAATAACTCTCAAAGACATTGATGAACTCCGGACAATTCCCAAAATTGTACTCACAATGCAAATGGCAATAAAGGCATTGCTTTTCGACTTAGGTAAAAGATTTATCGTTTGAACTTATGAACAGGAAAGCAAGAGGGAATTAAGTCATTAAAGCATGGTAAACGCATTGCTCATGGAATCCATTGTTGATTTCCGATTTTCATGTTTATGTATCTACGAAAACCAACTGGTTTTTTATTAGAAGCGATCTTTTAAGAAATGACAATGCTTCAGTGAGCTTAGTTGCAGGCTGACATTGGGGAAATTCGATCTATCATCAGATCCCCATATAGCAAAGTGTACTGCCTAAATTATTTTCGTCTATCAGAATCTAAATTTCAAGCATATTGATGAATGAATGTCGGACAGCTCTATAAAGTGTCCCAAAATGTTCTCACAATTTAAATGACACTAAATTGCTTATTGACTTAGGAATTAGATTAGTGATTTAAATTTACAATCCGTAGATCGAAAAAAGTTTTTTAAAAGTCCTTGAATATATGAAATTAAACTCATTGCTTGGAAAAGTTGTCTTTGCACTTCCTTGGTATTTTAGTTTCCAGGAGTATTGATCTTTTTTGTTTGCCCTGTTTTGTTTGCCCTGATTCCCGTGCATACTACACAGATGAAGCACGTCATGACTGACGTACCCACGTTGAAAAGAAAATGTAACCATGCAGTAGGCCCGCTCAGAATCTCAGTGATCCACGGAAACTGAACTCCAGACGTTGAAGTGTGTGCATTTTTGGGACACGCTCTGTATCATTTCCCCAGCCACCAGAAACTGGACTGCCGGCCGTGTTTTGAAACAGTCCCAAAGGCACTATACCAGGGACCTCGGGGCCTCACCTTTTCAACAAATTCTTTCAAAGAATGACCATAATAAAATGAACTTTAACCGAAACTGGGTCACAATAAAACGAATCTGCCAGCGCAGAGGGATAGGTAAGAGCTAAACCGCATGTCTCAAGTGAATCATGACCAGCAACTAGCTTTAGTTCATCGGGAATTTCGTATTTTCACACTGTTACGTCTCAGCTACAGTTACTTGAGGCAGCTCCTCGCTACCCGTCAGAGCAATGGTCCTAGGCCCATTCTTACTATCCAGAAACTTTGTTGGTTCACAGTAAGTCAACTCTTGCTTGATGGCTGCATCCCCGGGATTGCCTCCACCCAGGGCGGACGTGGGAAGATTGGGCACAAATATGGTAGCAACGGGTGGGTGGCGGGTGGTGGCTATGGGGGGATAGTCAGGCGAGAATCGAAATGGTTTGTGCCACCCCCCCCCCCTCATAATTTTGCCTTCCTACGGGCCTGGTTTGAAGGCACGGGTGACCGTTGCTGGAGGGCCTCGAGTCACTGTAGAGACCACAGCTGGCGAGGCATCTCGTTTAAAGAATGCACTTCTTGGAGGTGGCAATGGGGCATTGCCGGAAAAAATGTTTTGACAGATGGTGTCGCTGACAGTGAATTCAAGTCATGCTTTTCATTTCTCGAAAAGATGAGCAGTCATTACATTTAAATACCCGGCACAGCGTTGGTTTTAAAGTTGTAAGCGGACATCGATATTGCTTTAAATGAATTCCTAATAATGACAAGTTCTGCTATGTGGTGTTTCAATTTGCCTTTTTTCCTCTGCTCTATTTGATGAATTCACTTATTATGATAGGGATGAATCAGCCATTCAGTTTAACAATCAATTCTGTTTCAGTACTTAGGCCACCAGCCCATAATTGACCTATCGCAAGCTCCGCCTCCTTGCGAAAAGTCACGTGACACCCGACAAACAAGCAAGATGTCAGAGGCAAATACACAGTCGCTAAACGACGGTGCCGGTGGAATTGATGGGTGTTTTTTGCACTTTCCGAAAATGCTTTGACAAAGACAACAGGCGGTACTTTTCAGCTGGGAATCGTACATTCATGGCTTGGGAATTTGTAAAGCTGCGACAACGAAAAAGTGTTCGAGGGAAAGTATTTACGAGCCAGCGAAAATCCCCTTGTGGGGTTCACCTTCACTTGAAAACTGACAAGGCCACTGATCTGATATGTTCGCGTAAAGCTGGGTATTTACCTTAAAATCGAATTATCTGTACGATGCCGTAGATTTCAGAATATTACGAACAAAATCAGTGAAGATTCGCCGACATTTTTATTCTGCCGTCTGCTTAATTCCGCCAAATGAATAGTAGGTCACAACTGATTGTATTCTCCAAGTAAAGTAAGTCTAGTCGATAGCACTGTTTATACTTTTCTATTCTTCGATTATTTTGATTTAAAAAATCAGGTTCGTAGCTCAGGCACTTACTCATCTTATCCTAGGCAACCAGTCAGCTCCGGTAGGTCTAGGCCTGTGTCCAAAAGTCAAATTAATGCATGGAATTGACCGTAATTCAGTGCACCATAAAAACATTTAAGTTAGGCTAACCTTCTGATGAACTTCATATTTTTGTAGTTTCATAGCATAAAGGTAGTTTGCATTTAATTTTAACCGTAGCATGATCACTAAGCTGTGGTATGGTAACAAAAGATGGCGAGTCTTGTGTAGTGACAAAAAGTGGTCATTTACATTAATAACTAAAAATTTTTTAAAGCTTCATAAATCTACGTATCGTGTTTGAACAACTACATGTACAAAATGAGCTCTCCTTAACTCTACAGGCGTAGTGTATACTGTAGAAGTTCTCATCAAAAAGTAATTCAACTGTTTATTTTTTGGTGACAACAGCTCGAACGGTGCTTTGAGTTCAGTAATTTAGTGCCATCCCAGCATGTGCCGATCGAACCTATCAATTTTGGTGCGAAGTTCAGTTGAACGCCAGCCTATGAGTATATGAATAAAAAATGTACGAAACAGAGCGATGTCCAATATAGATCGAAATAAATGAAAATTAATAGAAAAATGTCTTTAAAAACAACTTTCCGAGGACTACCGCTAGATTAGTGCTGGGATCTAGCAGATGCCGAGACAGGGCCCCCACACGAGTGAAACTCTGGACTCGAGTCAAAATAAGATAGGCCTACGGCATAGCCACCAAACTGAAAAGTACGTATTTTAGAAAAAATATATTTGTGTTTAACCTTCGAGTAATCCAGCAACATTGTTTAGTTTAGCTGCTCGTGTGTCGTGTGGCCGTTCACAAAGTTTGATCCATCGTTCACAAAGTCAACAACAGTTTTCGGCTTAGAGAATGCCCAAAAAATGACGGGATATTCTTCTCGAGCTGTATAACGCCTGTCAGAACTACACACGCCATATCAACACCGTTTCACCATTTTTACCGCACATTTTTTTAGCTATAGACTAACATAAGCTTTACCCACAACGACATTGTTTGTTAGGTAAAATGGCGGCTTGGAAACTTGGACAAAGGTGTGTCGAGCATGCTGCGTTCTGATTGGTTAGTTAATCTGTCAGTCATAAGCCTGGCGGAAGGTCAATTAACAAAGACGTGGACATAATAAAGACTATTAAATTAATTCTACACAGTAAAACTTTAATGAATGAGACGGGCTAAGTTCCAAATGTTGTAAAACTTCATCAAATAAATCAAATATTGCGACGAATGTTAAGCTTTCTCCTGAGATTATCTTATACTGTGCACTCTAATAAAACGTGTTTTCATCCCCAACAGTGTCTGACTAAACAAACAGAGCAGAAACGGTGATCTCTAGCTATAGCCAGGTGTCTGCCAATTACGATTTTTAGTTGATGACTTGAACTTCTAAAGCGTGAAAGAGCTGTTATTTTTGTCCACACATTTTGCGTATTCTTCTAGTATGAGTCTACTATTCAACAGTTTATAAGAGTCCAATTTACGAAGAGAGGATAGTTCGTCCAGACATTACTGTTCGTCTAATATGTCTGCACACCTTTGTTTGAATTCGTTTATGAATAACTCTTCGTTACCAACTGCTTTTTGAATGACCTGCACAATTCCAAACCCAGTCCGGACAAATCCACGCGGAGACTACAGCTTTCACGATTTCTTTTCGCAAAGTCATTCTGGACCTTATGGCTTGAGTAGGTATTTCTATTCTGAGGCAATCCCAACAACTTCAATCAATATCTAATAATTCTGGTGAACGTCAGTGATATCGTAGACCTGCCTAGCTCACCCCTGGCTGCTGAATGAGGGGAACTCCGCCCAAGACTTACACAAATTTATAAAAAAATTTATTGAAGAATCTCGACATGGAATAGTTGTAATCAAACATTTACAGGAACACTTTCGAATTGTGGCATATACATTTTCACCAAAAACAAAGCTTTTTGCACGCTGGTCCACTAATTTCGTCCAGACATCTTTACGAGTAAAATAAGAACCGATATATTTGTATTTAGCCTCAACATCGATTTGATCTTCATTTTTATAATTACTTAAGTATAATCCATTTCTAAAATACCACAGTTCTTGTTTTTGACATGTTAATATCTAATTTCCATTTTTACATTACACTTCAATTTTTCTTAATCAGACGTTGCAATTCAGTGGCTGTGTTAGCGAATAGAACCAGATCAACTGCAAGTATAACTTCGAAATACCTTATCACACACCAGCATCATTATTGGTCTTCAACTCGCCTTCAAGATAATATGAATATATCGAGAATAAAACGGGTGAAAGCTGACAGTCTTGTCTTACTCTCCACAAACAATCGAAAAAGTCCGTGGTTTCACCATTATATTTATCTTAACACACGACACGTTACGAAAGATTTTACACACTATTTTATACATTTTACCAGATAAATTGTGGACCATCAATTTATATTATAAGCACATCTAGATGTCCAGTCAAATGCCTTTTTAAAATCAATGAATAGATAATAAAAACGGCCTCTGGTGAACGACAAGTACTTGGTAATTATGGTATGCAAATTAAGCATGTCAAATAAACACACACAAATCTGGAACACCGAATGTGAATCAAACCAGAGTTCTCTAGATTGCCGTTTGCAGTTGGGGTCCCTGCTTTTTCTGATTTTATTTGATATATTTCACTACTGGCCAACCTCAGCGTCTATAAATTATATTTACTATATCTAATTAACACATAATAGTAAATTTCTGATGATTTTGTTGTCCAAATCTCGAGTGAAAAAGGCGAAACGCCGCTCATGGGATGTATGGCATGCATGTTACAGTTGGCTGCAAACAGTAATTGCACAGATATCGGGTCCTCAGTAGCTCAGTGGTAAGAGCACTAGACAGGCAATCTAGAGACCTGTGATTCGATTCCCAATTGAAGCTCCTAATTTTTCTGTGTATGTTTGATATTTTTCACTATTGGCCAACCTCAGCGTCTACATATTTACACAATAAAAATGCTGTCTACGGTAGAATAACCTTTTCGGAATCCTGCTTGGCATTCCGATTGGGTTCCATTTTCTTCTGCCCAGTCGTTCAAGCGATTACAGAGTATCTTACAAAATATTTTGCTTGCCACTTCAAGTACAGTAATACCACGACAATTATTTGGAGCATTTTTGACCCATTCTTAAACAATGGTGTTATTACACACTCACACCACTGGCTGGGGTAGACACCAGAGTTAAACATATGAGAGAACAGACTTAACAATAAATCTTTCATAAGGGGAGTAGCATACTTGTAGAACCCAATAGGTGTCCTGTCGGGACCAGCAGCTTTCCGCACTTCATTTGATTTAGACAACGGTCAATTTCTTCCGTCGTGATTTCACCGTCCAGTGAAAGATCATCTACCGGAAAGCTGAGAAACATATTGATGAAACTCATTAAAATAGTCATCATTTTCTCCAACATAGTTGGTATAGATACCCTTAAAACTTTAGAACCAATCACTAGCCTTAATTGCTTCCGAAGGTCTATTACGAGTTGCTTTAAGCAAAGACCAAAACTTCTTTTTATTGCTGTCTTTTGAATCCAAAAAAAAAAGATTTCTAGTTAAACTTACGGAAAACGTTGTCTTCTTCGGAGCACACATTGATTTGAATTTTTTACGTTTATCGTCATAAATTTGTAAAGAAATATCGAAACAATCTCAGACATGATTTAGTTTCCTGCTTCATTTTTTGCAGTCTTCGTAGAACCACTTGTTTTTATGGGGTCTGCTGTGTTGGATTTAAACCAATCAAACTCTTTCCCCACAATTTCTTTTTGCATCACACAAGACACCGACTGCGTCCGTGACACCGTCCTCTAACAAATAATTCTGACCATCACCGACAAATTCCGGTGTGTTAATTTTGAGTTGAGCAATTCAACAAAATTATTCATATTAAAATTGTTCCATCTAACTGTGGTAGACGTGGGTCATTGCTTAGAACGGGCAGCTGTTCCCGAGCAACACTAGTACTGATAGAAAATTCTAACGATAGGTGGTTCGAATCAAATATTTCACTACACTCTGCCACAGTGCTACGAAAGGTGTGTTGTTTAACATGCTGGCTTCTCATTCTTTAAAGTAATGAAACCGACGTCATAACATTCAGTCATTCCCACTGGGAAACCCTTTCAGTTTACAGTAACGTATAGTACGGCGACCACGTTTGACTTGAATAGTTGCAATTTATGAACACAGGAAGTGATCCAAGTAAACAAAATCGAGAGAGCCCCGATCCAATGGCTTAGCCCAAACAAGTACAGTGCATAAAGACATGTGCAGCATACTTCCGACCAAGGCATGCGCAATGATGCCACACACAGAAGTCCGTGTGTCGTTTATCATGTTTCCACAGGGCCACTTTTCAGTAAAGGTGGCGCTGTGTCGGACGGTACACATTCACCAACACAAAAATGTGAGACGTCAGTAAGAATGAAAGATTTGTTACACAACAAGTAGTCGACAACACTACAACCGGCCAATCACGAGATCCAGTATGCTGAAAGTCGTCTAAGAACATATCAAGTGAACCATTCTCAGTTACGTAATCTGGTAATTCACCAGTGCGGTGGTGATGAGTAATGCCTGCCGTAAATAATTACAACAGTAATAATTGTTGAGGATAATCATTAGTATCCTTTTAACCTTTACAAGCTAATATTAAAACATACCTGAGTAGTTCTTACAACATTACTCCCCGCGTTACCTTTTTCTGTTTCTTTAATATTTGTACACTTGAACCACATGCCATGCTGAGTCTCGATGCAAAAAAAACATCAAATCCAGAATTATTTTTTTCATTTGATGCCACCTCATAGATCCGGAATCTACACATAATATTTTTAATTAAAAGTTGCGAACCTTTGTGACAGTCAGTAATCAGGTCACGTAGTCATTGTTATTGTAAGGTGTGCCATCACCAATGTGTTCAGTGGCAGTGTGTTATTATCAGGGCAATGAATTAATTCGACAGAACAAAATATGTTTGCATTAACTGTATAACAAAACTCATGTATGTGTCACTAGATGGTGCCATCTGCACTTCGAAAATATTGCTACTCTTCGTGCAGAGGACATCTTTCCATCACAATAATCAACTTTCGATTTATACCAATTATCGTTATGAATTTGATCTCGAGTTGATCTTCGGTCGAATCAGAGGTGATCTCTAAGCTTCGAGATAACTGGGACCGGGTTCTACATTTGAGCTTATGTCACGGCAAGTAATTTCATGCGTCTGGTACGGTTGGAGCAGTGTATCGTAATTCCGATTTATGCCTGACATAAATAAATTATGTCTCACATAATTTTCAAATGATATAGTACATTTTCCATTAATTTCAATCATTATTCTATTTATATCAGACATAAATAACATGAATTTCCACCTTTATTCTAGTAATATCTTACAGAAATCGTATTTTTATGTGACATAAGTCAGACAATGAGAATCATCGATACATCCATTGATTCCATCTGCAATGTTTCCGGCCGATTCGGTGCATCGCTAAAGTGTTTGATGCTGCCGCTTTCGTCAATGAATAATTGAACTTCTAACACTCGAGCTCACATCTCCCTTGAAGTTTTTCAGAAAAACCGCAAGGCACATAAGACGCGCCATGTTTGCACAGTAAGGGTAGAGAATTCATTGGCTGACTTATGTCAAGCATAAATATGATTTATGTCAGATATAAACGTAACGAGTCTTCAAAATTTGAAGGATTTTCGCTTAACTATTCGGTGAAAACGTGTATTTGGTCAAAATAACCTATACGTGTCTCTGAATTTGCATTGAATAATCAACTTATCATCAACACGTTTTGTTTTTCTAAGCCGAGTTTCTGTGCTTCGAGTCAAATTAGGTCAAATGCGGAGTCAGCAGAAAGTTGGTCAACATGATACACACCACGCGTCGAGGAGACTGACATCAAGAAAACTAGCACAAAATGGACAATAGAAATCGAGTCGGTGGTTAAAGCGCGGTGTGAGCACGAGATCGAAACAGCGAATTGTCAAATTACGGATGAAATTAATGAATTTGGATGATGATTGTGAACACTAAGTCACAGATATGGTGCGACAACTCGCTGGACTCGGTGCATTCGTTCTCAACGGACGTATGTAGGAAGACGCGCCCACAACTCCCTGAGGATCAAAACTACGTTTTGTCTTCCTTTTCCGCGACATTGTTCTATGCTTTCTACATCTCGTTGACTCAATATTATAGCAAATCACTGAATGAAAGGAGTGTGGGTATATACGGAACTGCTCTATGCCTGCCGGGAGATTCGATTTGAGTGGCAGCTCTGTAACATTTGAACTTGGAAATGTAGTAGAAAATTTTCCACGCAGTTGAGGTGGGTCAATGTGTGTGTGTGCGTGCGTGCGTGCGTGTGCGTGTGTGTGTGTACGAACTGGCAATTCGTTGTTGTTTGTCAAGACGGATCTGTTGTGGCATTTTCTGTCACACTTGCCACTTATTATCGCCCCTAGAGGTGGCAATATGTGCCGGATTCGACAATGCATGTTGCGAACGCCGCCACATATCGTCGTATGTGTCGATGTTGACGTCATATATCGTTGCACTCGACATAGGCCTGTAATGTCGTCTGGGTCACAATATTTTTCGAGTGCGACAATATACAATATGTCACAAAATAGTTAGTTAATGCGTCGCGCATGGTCACAACCTATAACGACGCGCAGTTCTTTCCAAACTCTGATATCATATTTGACCCAAGCAGCAACTAGTTGAGGCCAGGTTTGTAAGGGCATGCGATCTTAATCAAAACTAAATTTCTTTGAAGGAGGGTGGTTTAAAAGTTGTTAGAGTAAGACGCCCCGTTCTATTGGATCATTTAAAATGAAATTCAAGAGGTCGTGTGGTTTATTGTCTGGCAATGAGATGTTTCCCAGTTGAGCAAAAGGAATCCAGGTTATGTTTTATTTTATTACATTTCAATTCTAAAAGGACAATGTATTTTATCGATTCACAAGAAATTTCCACTTAAGGCCAGATTCTGAAAGCGCTATAATAAGACGTTGAAGAATGGCAATAACCAGCAATCTTCCAAGTTTTGTAGTAGCAGGTTCGGTTTAGACCTGAGCGATAGCTTCCACTCTTCCATGTTTTAGCCCTAGCGGACAAAGCTTTTTTGCCAAAGCTTGGTTGCACGTGCTCCATGCACGTGCTTCCGTAACAATACGTAACCGTACCAGCGCCGCCTATGTGACAATCATTATTGGAGCGACATCCCTGCCTTTCCATCCAGCACTCGTAGAGGGGAACCAGCGATGTTGACCTACCGGGTATGGCTCGAAAGGAACGCATTTTTACATTGTTGACCTTAAGCATACTACAACCGAAATCCATGAAGCCTTGATAGAACTGTCGGAGGTTCTCTGCCTTAGCCCTCATCTCCAGACTTAGTTGGTCGTGGCCCTGGTATTTGAACTCGATGACTAACCATATAGCAATGTAGTTGTAGTCAATGGAAGCAGGGTTGGCGCGACCCTCGTTCATGAGATTCACAAGAAGATCTTTGGTACGCTGATTCGCGAGTTGATTTCTTGTTGTGTCCGTTCCACCTTGGATGTTGATATGAAAGGAAACTTCGTGATTTGACGCTTGGTTAATGTCTTCCTGTGTCACACCGCCACAAAGGTCAACACCAAGAGAACCTAACTTAGTTGGACCGTGAAAATGGCCACAAGATGCAGCAATTATTTGCGTCTCGGAGTAAGAGTGAGAAACTTTAGAAAAAGACCACAAACGAATAGATGATCCTTGGTGTGACTTTGTGACGATGTGGGAGCCAAAGGTCTTCATAAAAGTTTCGTACCTTTCCCAGGATCCTTTGTATTCTGGATTAGTAACAACCAACGGCAGGTCTCGGAGCTCGTTTATGAAGGTAGACGATAGCGGACTGTCTGGAAGCCGGAAGCAGGCATCGTCAAGAACATCCGAGTGAGTGTGCGTCCACAGTCGCAAGGAACTACCTCGCACGTCTGTTGAACCCGTGGTCAAGGAACTGCTTTTTGTATTCAATGTCGTACCCATTGTATACTGTCCCGTTACCGAGAGATCCAAGGAGGTTGCGGATGCAATGCTGTTATAGAAATGCTGTGTGTTCTCGAAATAGTCCAGCTTTTCCCTTGTGTCCCTTTCGTTCGGATACACTTTCAAGCAGTTTTTGTGCACGAAGTCAAATATGGGCGTGCCGCCTACTCGCTCGGAGTACAAATCTACCTCGGGTAGATAGAATCCTTTGCCAATTGGATTGTTGTTGTTTGAAGGTTCGTACTTGGGTGGTTTTTTGTCTTCTGAAGTGTCAGGGAGAATGTTGTTCGTATTGTCAATCGTTGAAACGATTGCTCTTCTTCCAACTGTTTCTTCTCTAACTCCTCCCAGGTTTAAAGCCGGTTTATCCATCAATCCTTCAACACCGATCGACAGAAGGCACACGAAAGCAATGACAACAAGCTCAGTTATGGAAACCTGAAAAAAGTTATTATTAATACAGTTTGCATGGACTGTGAAAAGTAATTACGTGATTAGATGTCTACTAAGTTTATTTATTGCGGAGCTGATGGGCAGTAACAGCTGGTCTTGGCGTTCATATACTTCAACCCGTACTACTGGCCGTTTAAAAACTAATGGGAGTTTGAACATCGAAATCCGGAATGGTAACGATTAGCATCTGTTTTGTATACAAATTCTAGAAACATTTTGAAAACATCTACAAATGTGTTATTTTTGCGGACTTTGAAAACGTGCACAAGTCAAAAATGTGTTCCCCCACTTTTCTAATGTGAATTGCCACTGCAAACATGGGGGATTAGAAGAAGAGATTCACATTCTGATTAAGCAAATAAACGTTGGCATATCACACAAGTTTGTAAATATAACCTTTATCAGTTTCTCCTAATTTTTTTAATGTTTTCTTGACCTGTCTATAATACAACTGAAAACTGTTGTAAGCAAGGTGGCCGGCTTTTGAAAAATATGAAAAGGAAAGTATCTGAATCGTTTGCGTTTTGAAATATCGAAATAACAACCGCACTGTTCAAACACACATTTCTTGGCAAAGCTTTGAGTTCAGTGCCGGTAGCCATGGACAAAAACACCAACATTAAAATGCTTAACTTATAAGTTTTACCTTGGTGGCCATGTTGACAAATTTTCGCTGACAAGTGCCAAGTTGCCTCTACACTGCTGCAACTGCCGAATCATCTAGATCACACACTTATTAATAAATTGACAGTGATAAACTGTGTCCTGGTCCCGCTTGCAAACATTGATACAGTACACACCTTTCATAACTTTTAAGCTTCAGTTCAGATTTATACAGACCTTTAGACGGGCTATTGTTCCATTCCCGCTTAACTGCGTTCCTTCGACTGCTGCCAATAACCATGCTGTCACCGTCTGTGATTTATGTTTTCTACCTCATATACATTCAAATGTACACAATACCTTTTTCCTGAAATCTATAAGTAGCTGCAACGTCGTGAAATCGTCATTGTTTTGCGGTGGGATTTTAAAAATCATGCTCAACAAATATTTTTCACGATGCCAAAAAGACTCACTGAAAGAGTGCCTAAACAGCCCTCCCAAAGTTTCAAACCATGTGTAGGACAAAGCTGCGTTATAGTCTCAGCGCCAGGACCGTCTTCAGTAATTGAAAGGGATGGAGTGTAGCGTCTGTGAACTGATAAGTAAGCTTGGCTGGGAGTCTCTGGAAAAAAACAGCGACGTACATCTACAAAGCCTTCAAAGGATGTAGACCTACACATCACAAGAGATCTCCATTTTTCAAAGACATCTGCACGCGGAAACCAGCAGAAGTTTATTACCGGTATTCTCATTCCAGCATAGCTTTTACCCGTGGGACTTCAAAAATGTGGAAAACGATGCTGTTTGAAACTGTCGTAGACCCATTAGTCACTTCGTACAGAACCATGAACTAGGCCTCTAAGACTAAACGTTGTCCTACTTTTTCTACTGCTTCATACTTTTTATCTCAAATTGCTACTTTTTCCAACTTTTTGTCAAGATTTGTCGATGAATAAATTTCTTTAATCCAACAAAGAAACATTAAGTTATCAGAACTAATGCATTAACTATGGTAACTGTAACACTTCAGTTTTTCAGGCTGATAGTTGGACCAATGACTCCTCTTTCACACCGGAAACTGTGATATTCCAAGAAAGGCTGCTTGAAATAAACGTTTATAAAAGGGTATATGTATGTCGTTTACTAGTCGTCTGTTTCAAAATACACTGTGTTGGGCAACCCGCTGAGAGAATTTGTGATAGAACCCTTTTGTAAGCTTTTTATGCAGACAGGAATTGAATACGTGCCCCCGTCTGTAGAAGTCTGCTGCCTTCACCCCCAAGACAACGAGCCATGCTCGCGAATGTATTTGACTGCTTATTTGGAAACCTGGCATTTATATAGTGTAAAACCCGGCATTTTACTGCTAATTAGTATCCATGAGAATCTTTATGGCAACCTCTAAGATTCATAAAGTTCAAATGAGGTAGTTATTTGGGGACTTTTCCAGTTACACATCTGGACAAGACGTCGTCGCAGGAACATATATATTTCGTAAAGTAATTCCCCAAGCTTTCAACTCAAGTTTCAGTAAACGTTTATCATCGTTTACTTATGTGTACCGTGATTTTTGTAATTATATCTGCGTCGATTTTGCTGTCCCTTCTGTAGTTGAAGTTTTTTTTTTCTTCAGCGATATCTTTCACGCGTCGAGTAATTTGGTCTGCTATTTTTGGTTGGGACCACAACCTGTCTCCACACAGTATGTTAGACCTCCATATCGCTTATATTGTTTTTGTTTTGGCCTTTTGTTTTTATCAGATGTTATTTCCGTCAACGTAATACGTGACTTCTGGCACAATTCTAATGCGCATATTGGTCACCAAACACAATGCATCAAAGATATTTGGCGTCAGTGATACGAGGCGCGGCCCTAAAAACTAATCCTACAATTTCTTTCCAGATTATAATGTTGGGGCATGTTCTATTATGGAAGTTTGTGCCCATCACAATTCCTACTTTTTCTTAATCATTTCCTACNCCCCCCCCCTCTGCTTGCGCGCGTGCATTCCTAACACTCTTATGGAAGAGTGCTACGAAACCAGGTCAAGTAAAAGATATCCATACTAGAAAAAGAGTTTGATCACATGGGTCCATTTCAAAAGTAGAACGAGAAGGCAAAGATGAAGAATACACCGAGCGAAATGAGTGCGGAAGGGATATAGAGACAGATTTAGCACGAGGATACAGTGCAATAAAAGAAATATTTGAAGCCATGTGATTGATGCTCTGAAAACAATAGGGAAGTCATACACATGGGTCAAGTTTAATAGGATAATAACAGATGGCACGTTCCCCTTAGACAACATAGCTTTACAGTTTTTAAATACGGTAGAATCGTTACCCTCGACAACACAATGAGGTACTCGAACGACATTGTAAAGTTTTGGCGGATCGGATATAATAAACTTTTCCAAGGAAAAATTTTGAGATTCATCCTATCTGCGTTTGGAGTTGAAAAATTACACAAAATATGTGGCATTTTATCACTGAAATTGAAAGAGTTAGTCCCACTAAGAAAGGACGTGAATTGGAGATGGGCGGTCCAACATGCCAAATGTAGAAATCGGTTTAATGGGTCATTCTCGTGCCGAACCTTGCGGTTTGTTGTATTTGAATTGTTAATATTTCCTTTAGTTCGAAGTCGTTGCAACAGTCGGCTAATTTTGAAGTTTAGTGCTGG
This sequence comes from Phoronis australis, assembly GCA_002633005.1. Classification (NCBI taxonomy): domain Eukaryota; kingdom Metazoa; phylum Phoronida; family Phoronidae; genus Phoronis; species Phoronis australis. Next base: position 635,379 of record NMRA01000070.1, on the reverse strand, counting down.
GTAATTTACGTGGTTTATGTCATAGAAACCCACAGCAAGTATTTGACCAGGAATCCGATTGCAAAGTCCTTTGACACTACATATCAAGATACTGGTTTATATGAATAGGAATGAGTTACTTTCTGCAGGTATTGATGCATAATTAGACGACAACGAAAAGTTGAAAACACAACCGGCTCATTGCGAAACCGTACAGTTGCTCATGACGAGTTCGAAAAGTCACGCGAAACTCGAGAATGACAGAGTCCTTTCAGATATTTTAAGAGTAGGACTGGTATCATAAATTCTACATAACTTAAACTACAAATTACAAATATCAACTATACTTCTCATGCGTGTTTTCTATGGTTACGTGGAGGTACACAAACACAAAAATTTAGATAAACAAGAACAAATGTAAAAAGCTGACGCTCGAAGTTTATCGTTGCGTAAACAATCAGTGAAATCTCTTGAGCCTAGTCAGTATGGGGACCTTATTAATGTAATTAAGGTCACATTCAACGACTACTCTTCGACTGAGTGCATGCCTACAGTTTCATTACAAACAGTCATTTGTAATGAAGTAAACGATCTCATAAAGTACGCCTTGTCGGGGAATTGTTGCCAATTTTGCTCATGACGACGCCGTAGGCCTACTCCTCATGACCAATCCAAACACTAAGTACAGGTCCCCACACCATGTATTCATCAAACTGATTTCAACAGCGCGCTGTGTGGTGTACTCGTGACAGAGTCAGTACAAAAATTCACTGTACATGTCACTTTGCGCTTGTTGAACTTCGCAACGGTAGCTATGGTGGGCGTGGTCTTGATTACGTGAACTTGGAATCCTGCTTAATCTCAAGATTAAGAAGAATTGGGTGTTGAATGAACTTGGAATACGCGAGGCAACTTGACAAGTTCACTCAAATAATCACGTTCATGTTCATAAAAATTTGCACTGTACTAAATCAAGTTACATTTGAATAAAACAATGTCAATTTTAACCAACCTTTTCAACTACGGGCGATCAGTTTCACCAAACAATAATCGATTTAGCCATTCACATATTCCTCTGGTTCAGCGACACAAGTTACGGTAAAGGAGAAAATGGTTGATCGCGAAGACAATAATTACAATAATTCTTTTCACCGAAAAACATTCACCTTTTTGCCTTAAAGAATATTCAATTCCGAGTTCACGCAAAACTCACTTGTGCTTAATCTTGAGATTAAGCAGGATTCCAAGTTCAAGCACAGCAGCCTTACTACGTTTTTTCGCAACTACTGTGGCAATTGACCAGTCGCTAAATTGAGTATTGCTGAATCCACTCGATCTCGTGACTCGAATACTGCGATACCTTTATAACTAATTTTAAACAGTTAAGAATTACATCAATTGCCTCGATTAAAATTGGACTGGCTGTTGCTTGAAGTTGACATTGTTTTGTTTACATCGAAAGTCAAAGGTCACACTTTCCATGAAAGGGGCATGTACTACGTCTACGTCTTGCCATACCAAATAAGGAAACATGCTTTGGGAGAAAAATCGACGAAGTGGCGAGCAGTTGACAGTTCGTTTTCTTTTAATTTGAAATGAAAAGAAAAATGCTCTGGTATCTCATTCATACAGTGCCTATTGACATCTTTAAACCATTTTCGCTCGAAATCCACTGACGCTCACATGTTTTTTAATAAGAGCAACGAAGAGTGTTGAAATGGGCCCACGATTGCATCGCACACGGTGTGCTTTTATGGGTGTTTATAGTACCATAAATGGTCAATAGATGGCGCAGAATGCGTCAAACCCATCAGAAATGAGAAGGTGGCGTCGTCTCTGTAATACACAACTATTTGTCATATTTCCTGAAAATAAGCCATGGAACTCCTAAGATACAGAAGCAAACGTAAAAATCAATTGACACCAGGGGGAACAGTTATAACGGTGACACCAATTCTAATGTATGGTGCTGAGGTTTTGGGATTTCAACAGTACAGCTCCATAGAAAGCATACAAATTATATTTTGTAAATGTTTGCTCAAAACCTACCAATGCCGCTGTGATGGGTGAATTGGGTAGATATCCTTTGAATGTTAAATACTTTAAAAGATGTGTAAAATACTGGTTACGATTACACGAAATGCCAGTGTATAGATATCTCAGAAAATCGCATAACATGTTGAAGTCATTATACAACAGTGGTAACAAAACGTGGGCCACTTGTATCAAACATCTACTACAGGGATATGGTTTTGGCTTTGTTTGGGCACAACAAAATGTTGGAGATATTGGTGCATTTTTGAAAAATATTTACTCAGAGAGTTACAGACTGCGCCTGTTGTCTTTTGAAGACTTCTGCAAAAAATTCTATTTTAGACCAATGTTTTTGAATTTTTATAGGCTCAGAGAGGCTGTTTGTTTGTCAAAAATGGAAAATCTCAAAAAGAGACAATTTTTCTTCAATGCCCCCTTTATACCAATTTTTGTGAAATTATTACTTGCAGACAAAAAGGGCACGAAACATAAACAACACTTTTATGCTACGCAAATATTCTAGGCCTAGGTCTGAGATGAAGTGGCAGGCAGAGCTTGCTACACCAGACATCATGGAATGGAAAAATGTCTACTTTGTGAACTTTACACTTGATGTGAAACTTCGTTGGTTTCAATTTAGATTTTCACATAGGACAATCAACTGTAACTTTTATCTTGCTAAAATTGGGGTTAGTAACTCCCCCTTGTGAACGCTTTGTAAGAGTGAAACTGAGACTTTGCTTCACTTGCAATGTGATGTTATTCAAAATTTTCGGAACGATGTTGAAGATTGGGTTAGAAAAATACCCAATATTTCTCTGGGTACAAAGAATATATACTTACAGTTTTTTTTTGGAAACAGATGTAGAAGACAACCAATTCAAAATTTAATCTTGTGTCTTTGCAAATATAAGCAACGTCTCATTGGTAAACCTCCAAATTTAATTATATTGACAAAAGAAATTGAACTGTATATACTCCAGTGAAAAATACATTTATTTTAGAAATTTAGAAATAGAAAAGTTTACAAACAGGTGGTTACAAATGCATAATTTAACAGCAATGTAAGGATATTTCATCACTCCAAAATACTGTCTCCGTTTTTCAGAGGCTTATACTAGTGCACTGTCTTGTATGTTTTAGTGTATTTCTAAAATCCAGCTCAAGTATACTTTTAGCTTTAATAGTAAATTTTTCTTTCAATAAACTTTAAAGTAAGACAAGGGAGTCCCAGACCTTTGTCCTTGCTTATGTTGAACTGGGATAATAAAAAATTAAAGAAAAAAAAATGCGACCTCGGATGGTAAAATTCCCAGTTTGCTAAATTAGAAATGAGCTCGTCAAATCAAGGAAAATTCCGTATTCAAAGGTGCCACGGTTTAATTAACCATTAAAAATGGCGCCTGTTAGGTTGGCTGGATATTTCAGGTTCGCGTTGCATGCGAAGGCCACATCTGATATTTAATTGATTTTTGAGTCTGGTGTTGGCACCTTGATTCACTTTTTGACCCTTCGTGTTTTTTCTTCAACATTGAAAACTTGCAAGCGAGAAGTTGAAATTGATCAGGAAATTCAGTTACCGTTCAGACACTTGGGATTTGCAAAACAATCTGGCTGATAGACACGCGTCTTTCACCATGCATTAACAGTCCGAATGCAGTTTATAGTAATAGCATGCTGTGGGGTAAGAATTCTAATTCATACGGTAGTCGTTAAGGATGAAAATTTCAATTTTGAATCAGTTTCTTCGTGCAAGGTTTTCAACCCAGTATACTGTCCAGGTTTTTGCACCGCCCAAGACAAACCAAAACTAACGAGTGCCCCCAAACACATTGTCCGTGATTACGCCATGGTTAAGCTGTGCCTTTTTCCAAAGAACTCCGACTCCCGTCTGTTTTACTTCCTGTGGTAGTTTGAGCGCGTGCTCGAGTGCATGCTGATATGAGGGTGATTTCATGAAATAAATTAAAAATTCTCAATGAAAATAACTTATTTCAGAAAATGTAATTAATTCTTTTAAGTTTGAGAGTCACCAAAATGTTTGACTGATTTCTGACTTGACTAACAGAAATGTTTTTAGTCACCCTCGGAACAATAGCCGAAATTCACTATCCTGCCAGATAGTAATATGGTCTTCAGGCTTTCAGAGCCACTTTCAGATTCCATGTTATGAGAACGGAAAGTTTCAACCTAATGGATTTTGAATTTTGTAACTGATTTTGGACATTGCACCTGTGATAATTGACAACAAATAGCAACCGTTCCAAAACTGGCATCAAATTGTTTCATAGTAAAATTAGTGGTGATGAACGTGCTTCGAATGAACTTGCCAATTGTTACTGCTTGAGACTTCAACAAGTTGACTTCTCAAGCCATGTCATTTTACCTGCCTAACATCACCCAATGAATTCGGAATTGAGTTCTTTGGCAACTCTGAATTCTCGTCCGTAAGGTATGTTAGGTATTCCCGCTAGGGGCCAATTTTGAGTTTTATCGGAGAGTTCTAGTTGGTCGCCGATGGTGAGCAGACGTGTGTCATGAATTATCGGAACACTGAGGCTGGATTTTCTTATGTTTTGTTCATATACTTTCAAAGATACTGACCGTTATTTGTCTATGTGGTCAGCCCTTGCTACGGTGCGGACAGCAGCGTCTTGTGTATGGAACTTGACTGTATTATTTTGGTGGACTTGTGGAGTCAATGGAACACGTGAGGACGCCTTGGTGATGAAGACTGAAGATGCCGCAAGTTTCAAGTTTTGGACTGTTGGCGCTGACGTTCGACCCTGTCTTTTTCCCAAGTTTCATGTTTGTAAATATGTAAGTAGATGTTAATTTTTATCAGGATTACTGAAAAGTGGTTATTTTTGTTTATATTACCGTAACATCGTCTTATCTGAGAAATGAAAACGTCGAGACCAATTTCATAGCAGTATGTTTTTTAAATCTATAATTTGCTTTTCGGACGTAACGCCCGTTTATTATCGCTTTAAGATCTATGCATGCCCATTTGTGCATATCCAATTACTGTTTCAGTATCCTAAATGTACGTATTGACAATGCAACATAGTGATTAGGTTTTTATTGACTTCCTTTCAATTTCATCGCATCACAAGAATTTTGCAATTATGGTTTCGGCCAGATTCTGCTAGCGTGATAATAAGGCTGTGAATCGTCGCAATAACCCTCAGCCTTCCAGAACTTGTAGTAGCAGGTTCGATTCAACTTCTCGTTATAGCTTCCGGTCTGCTTAGTTTGCGCAACAGCTTTCATAGCTTTGTTGCCAAACGCAGGGTCTTTGTGCTGCATACACGTACTGCCATAGCAATACGTCACAGTACCAGCCCCACCAGTGTGACAGTCGTCGTTGGAGCGACATCCTTCCCTTTCCATCCAACATTCGTATTCAGGCCTCAGACTACTTGATAGACTGGTCGCCCGGAAGTAGCGCATTCTCACATCAGCGACCTTTTGCTCCGTGCACCCGAAATCCTTAAACCCTTCATAGAACTGTCGGAGATTCTCTGCCTTAGCTCTAATTTCTTTGCTGAGCTGATCATTTCCGAAATATTTGAACTTGATGACATTCCAAATCGCTACGTACTCGTAATCGACGGGAGCAGGATTTGCCCTTCCTTCATCCATCAGCTTCAGGAGAAGTTCTTTAGAGCGGTTGGTTGTAATCTTATTTCTTGTCTCGTCTGTTCCACCCTGGACGTTGACATTAAAAGACATTTCATATGAAGTAGCGGCATGAATTTCCTCTTTCGTTATATTAGAACAAGCATTGACACCAAGCTTTCCGACCTCAGTTGGCCCTTCAAAGTTAACGCAAGCTGCCACCTGAAATTGCCTCCGATTATAACTTTTCGATTTTTTTGAAAATGCCCAGGAACGGATAGACGAACCGTAGTGAGTTTTTATTACCATGTGAGAGCCAAAGGTTCTGAGAAAATTTTCATATTCTCTCCAGTGCGATATGGACTCGGGGTTACTGATGGTCAAAGGTAGATTAGTGATCCCTTTTATAACATAAGGCGACAGTGGACTATTAGGTAAGTGGTAGCAGGTGGCATCGAGAACGTTGGTCTGTGTATGGGTCCACATGCGCAAGTTGTTGCCCTTAACATCAGTTGAGCCAGAGGAAATGGAGCTCGTCTTTACGTTCAGTGTTGCCCCCATGGTGTACTTGCCCGTTAATTTGATATCCAATGAGCTTGACGACGCAATCGTGTTGTAGAACGATTGGGTATTTCCGTAAAACTCTATTTTTTCCTGTGTCTGCCTGTCGTGTGAGTATTCCAATAGACACGTATCATCTATTGACTTAAAGATGGGAATACCACCTGTCCGATCAGAGTAAAGATCGATTTCAGGCAGATAAAAGCTTTTACCGAGTGGGTTCTTTCTGTTGTAGGGTTCATACCTAGCTGGAGTCATGGCTTTTAAGTCTACGGTAATTTCATTTTCTCCTCCTGAGTAGTACTTGAAATCCCTTTTTCCTTCTGCCTGTGAGTCCATCGTCTCCACCGGTTGGTCCTCCAACGTTGCCTTCACACCGACCAGGAGGACGGTAATGATAAGCAGTCTAGTTGCAATTTCCTAAAAAAAATACAATTATATACATTCTTACTTAAAACTGTGAATCTCTTTTCTAGACAACTGTTGATTTTGTATCGACATCGCGAGAGTAACGTCTCTCCTTAGATTAAGTGAAAAGTGAGCAAAATAGCGCTCGTAGCGTGCTTACATGTATGTCTAATCTATGCCATTCCTGGCTCCTTGTTGTATTGTAAAGTCATTACTGAGTTTTGGTTTACATGTGTGACGGGACGTTAGTAACTGTAGTTCGTTTATTGCTATGCTTTGTTCGTTGCTATTTTCCTTACTTGTTATGCTTTTCTTTACTGCTCCTTAAGGCGCTGTGCAGTCCTTGTTACGTGGACCATGCAGGCCAGATTCCATTAGCCGACTTCATTAGGGAGGTTTAAGATTTTAAACTGGTCTTTCTAAACATGGCCTATTGTCAGACCTGACTTACATTTCACCAACGTGAAAGCTTGGTTTTGTTAGACTAGGGGGCACGTTCAGTAAAACCCTGTTTAAAATTTCCAAGGCAACCCCCTTTGTCAAGTTGGGCTAATCCAAAAAAGAAATTATTGAAGTGCTTGATTGGAAGTGTGATCATCTGGGTATCAATGAAAGCACACAGTTGTTGGTAGAATCAGTGCAAAGGCACACATTTCCTGGTGGCTGTGTCATCAATAATATGAGTAGAAAAAGGTCGGAAAACTTTTCTTCTGAGGAAAAAGCTTTCCTCACAGAACTGATTACAAAAAATGATGTCATTGAGAATAAGAATAGTGACGCCAAAGCAAGTCAACGGAAGTAACAGGCTTGTAAAGACATTGCGTACAGACTGGCTGCACAGTTCCAGCAACCAAAAAAACGCAACGATAAGCAGTTAAAGTACTTTTGGGAACGTTTAAAAAGCTGCACAGAAAATCGATGGATGACCAAAGGAGGCGGAACTCAGTCAGGAAAATCAGGCAGTGTTAGATTTGATCTTAGATGATGACGTCGTCAATCCCACACCCGAAACGGTTATGACGATGACGCTCTGCTTGGACAGTCGGACCCTACGGAGTCTGAGGAACACATTGCAACAGGTACGGGCCAGCATTTGAATGTGCTGTCTTCTGGTCAACCACAGTCGATGCAGTCTACAAAAACCCAGGTGCTACAGGGAGCGCAAGCCCAATACGCTCAAGGAGTCTTGTAGCCGGGACGAGCCGCCAAAGGAATAGACAGCCGACACCGTCTCCCCTTTCGAGTCCCGCATGTGGTTCGAGTGGCAACTAAGAACAAGTCCACCCTATGACCCCCTACTCAGGGATATATAAACAGGATACGCCACAAAGCCATCAAGTACCGTTGCGCCCGAGAAGTCCTGTGTGTGCTAGGAAAACGGTGGGAACACAAAAACCGTAAAATTATCGAGGTAAGCCGTCTTTTTGTATATGAATCTATTTGTGAGTCCCGTTCATGCAAGACTTTTTGCGGAAATACTTGCAGAAATACTTGGGAAATTTATTATATTAGAACAAAAATTGATGAGCCGTTACATTTATTCACATACAGTTTTCTTTGAGAAATCTACATGAACGGGACTTGCATGTTTCATAATTAATAATAATTAATACACGATTAAAAACAAACTTTTCTTAATTTAATAACATTTTATATGACGTGGTTATTTTGCAGGGCGGCAGGCACTATGTATATGACAACTGAGATTGCATTGGCCCTTTGTAATAAGTAGAGATTTAAAATGAATGATTATAAACTAATCATCGAAGGATATTAACCATTAACGTGGTTACGTTCAGGTTCTTTACAATGATTCGTAATATTTTGTTTTAATTTTTGCGATCTAAAAATGTGTGACTAAATCGATGTATTGTATCATCTTTCCTGGCTTGTTTATGGATTCATGAAATAGCTACAACCAGAAGACACTGTGACACTCTTTGGCTTTCAATCCAATTGATACATTTTGTCTCAGCTTCTAGGCGTGCCAATTTTAGCCATGATCTACCTGCCGAAATGCTGACATTGAGACGCAAAAAGCATTACAGGAGAATGGGGGTGGGATCAAGGATTTTTAAAAGGGGGTCCTTGTCAACAATTTGAAAGTTATAGATTTGATTTCACTAATAACAAGGCAAAAGCGTCTACGGACCCCTTGCCCCTTGGATCCGCCTTTACGTAGACCAATAGAGCAGTCATCGTCGTAAGCGCTCCAGTCTGACTGAAGATGGCATCTTCTGATTCTTCTGACTGAGGTCCACCTCTTTTGGTCCCCAATTTAAAGTTGCCGGGCAGGGGTTCTGTCCCCTCCCCGTGGCCGCAAAATTACACGGAAATAAATTTGGGAATATATTATGTTGCGGCTAATCGTGAGCATGTGCTTTAATATGTGTACTTCTGTTGGGTACAGACATTGCAAAATGTCCCCTCATGATATCCTAAATCTGCTAGTGGGTCCCTCACCGTTTTTCTTTGCAATTATTTCACAGATAAAACTTTCTTTCTGGCTTTCATTTTTAGTGACACCATTTAACTGTTTGCCGCTGCATTTCTCCGGTTGAGGGAACAGTGCAGACAGTCTGGACCAATGTTATCTCCAAGTCTGCCGCTTACGTTGACTTGACTTTGCACCAGTTTTCTTATTCTCTATGTCATTGGCTTTTTCTCTGACCAGTTCTGGGAGGGAGCATTTTTCCTCATGAAGAAAGCGTTTAGACCTTTTTCGCAAATGTCTGCACGTATTCTACTGCTGTGTGTCTTTGTATACCCACATGATAAAGGTTTCATTGAACCACTTCAATAGTCTCTTTGCTGTGTTAATCCAGAGCTATACCTTGCCTCCCGTCCAGTAACGCTAGGACCTTTAGTTAGGTCCTAGTGTAGGTCCTAGCGTCTACTGAACGCACGCCTGGTTTTACCCACTCTCTGCTCTAACAAAACCAGGCTTTCAAAATTTTAAACCACGTTGGTGAAATGCAAGTTAGGTCAAAAATTATATCAGGTTGCGTTAAGCCTCGTTTATGAAATCGGCTGAAAATGTCTTAGACCAGGTTTAAACTGGAGTTAAACCAGGTATTACTAGACCACGGGTATAAAAACCACGTTTATGAAATGCAGATTATCTGTGTCCACTTTCAAAATTAAACTTGAAACCACCTTCCTGAAACCGGCTGCATGTGCCTGGACTTCGCTGGCGGCAGATTTCATTCCCTGGTTTACGGAGATGAGCGTATGTCATATGCAACTGAACTGTACAATGTATGTGTTGAGGTGAAATACACATCGTCGGAGTTCACTGGGGAGTCACTCTGCTACTCGTGTAACACCAGCATTCAATATGAGGGGTTCGAATTCACTTGCCGTTGTGGACCTTTTGATAACAAATAGGCGGGCGGACTAAAAAAAAACGGGGCACCACTGTGAATTGCGCGCTTGTGCTTGTTTAGGGGACTTTTGTATCATTTTCTCGGACCTTTTGTTTTTCGGAGGCGGACCTTTTTGCTCACTTCGCCAAATGGAGGGCTCGTTTGAGCCCCCTCCCGAGCCCCCTTGGGTGCGCGCATGGTATATCAGATACCGTTTCGGTTCAGTCCTAGATTTTCCTCCCTAACCCAAGCCTGTGTAACACAGTGGCGGATCTAGGATACCAAACAATATTTTGTCTGGGGCAATTGAGCAAATTGAGCAAGGCACGGTTAGATGCGCGCACCCAGCCTGAAGACAGCGAGGCTCGAGTTTCTGAACCTTCTACTCCAAAAATTAAGGGGTACTAAAAAAACGAAAGCAGATCGTCGGGACCGGACACTTAACTTGAGTGTGAGCTCCCTTCCCTTCCCGCCTACCGCGTATTGAATGTCGGGATTAATTGTCAATTCCTTACGCTTATGCTATTTCATTTTTGCGGCACTCAAGGGGGGGCGGGCCCCCTGCCCCCCGCACCCCAAATCCGCCTATGTGACTTAATTCTTTTACTTCTAAAACTGACGATTTTTATGCATGACATTTCTACTAGAGAAGTTATGATTCCAAGATTTCCAAGCCTAGAAAACAACGGCACTAATCAGGCACATTAAGATAGCTCTAAAACCCCTTCAACCCCCCCCCCTCCACCCCCACACCCCTCGACCCTCAACCCCACGACCTCCTGGTCCCACGTCCCGTGGCAATAGAGGTGTTTTTGCGATTTTTACATATTGCATAATCTTATTACGTCACTGCGTGACTTTCCCATAAGACATACCTACACGCGAGTCTGTTCTGACTCAAGCCTGGTGATCAAAAACAGAAAGTTGCGTGAGAACGCATTGTGAGCGGGCTACCGTTGTCACGGAAATAGTTCCACGTGAAGCTACCAATGCATGAGCGCACCCAGGGGGCAAAAAGGTCCGCCCCTGAGAGACAAGAAGTCCAAGAAAATGGGACTAAATAATCGCAAACGCGCACTTCACAGTGGTGCTCCCGTTTTTTTTTTTTTCTTTTTTTTAGTCCGCCCACTCTTTTGTTAGCAAAAGGTCCACAACTTCAGGAATTCGAGCCCCCCTCGCCCCATATTGAACGCTGGGTGCGCGCATGCAATGGCCCAGTTCTACTAAACCTAGGGAGAGAGTACAATGTACATAATTTGTACTAATCCAACACTTGCGTAGAAGAAGCTCTGAACGTATATTAATTATTAGCGTACCCGGATAACCTATGGACAACGGATGAACTTGTATTGAGCCCTGTTGAAGAGAGTCGTCAGACCGGAGAGATGAAATACAATGAAGAACCAATGAATTAGCTGTGGTGTTAGAGTGTCTTTACGAGGATATAGAGCGCGAACACACTCTTTTGAGAACGTGCGCAATGCAATCATCGTGCGAGTGAAGTGCACACGCCATACGTTCTCACACGAGTGCATAACTTCTTTCCTTCGCCGCCCGGTGAACTCGTGGGGCATAAATCTTACGAGTTCATGCATTTGTATATATAAGGAGTGCTCCAAACGTCAGTTTATAATGCAAGCGTGAATCCGGAAGTCGTACTTGGCTGCCGCAAAAATAAAACAGCAAGAGCATAGGGAAATGTTGAGTTTATTAATTAACCCCGGTAATTAACATTATACGGCTGAAACAAGACTTAAATGTGTGCAGTTTTAGTGTGTTTGGGGGGTGGGGGCTCAGATCCAATTTCAAGTGTCAAATTCGGAACACGGCGCAATCGTAACCGTGGCTAAGTATAAGCTCTCCCGCGACATCCCAGGCGACCGGCAGTGGCGCTGCGCACTACTACTCCGTTTCCGTCGTCTGCTTCACTGTGCAGTGAACAAAATTACTTCATTTTTTAAATGGAATCTGAGTGACGATGAAAAAACAGAAGCTGCTGCTAAGGTGTCAATTTTAATCGGAGCCTTAGTGAATCACTCAAAAACTCGTAATTTTCTCTATGTCAAACCTTAACTTAAGACGATTTCCAACGCAATCGCGTCATTAATGTCAACACAAAAAACGGATTTGGTCTTTTGGGCAATTGAAGACTATTTTAAATACAACAAATTTGTTACGAACTGATTGCACAAAGTATAAAAAATGTAATAAGCATTGCAAAAAGAAGTAGGTTTGGCGCGCAAACGCTGTGGACCATAAGTAAGTAGGTGGTGGTGCACTAGTGGTAAAGCACGCGCGCTCTATTCGCCAGGTCGTGAGTTCGAGTCTGTGGCACTTTCAGTTTTTCTAGTTCGACATGTTCTCCGTTTTTTTGGATAATACTACAGGAATAAAGGAAAATACTTGATTTTTAGAGGAAAAAACAGAAAAATTTCCTGGGTTTGCCCCCCTCCCGACCTCCCCCCATTCGGTACTATGTGCATCTACCATCGTGCTTTGCGCAAATGTTTACAGATAAAATGTTGGGCCCTCCCTTGTGATATCCTAGATCCGCCACTGAAGTAATACAGTTGCAGCAGCGTTACTAACACTCGACATGCAACCAGGCCCTAAACGTAAAATCCGGAACGAAACTGTTAATTATAAGACGCTTATGTCTCAGTTTTCAATTGCTGAATACTATATCTTCTGCAACTCAGGCGCCGATTCGTCCTAGGAGACTAAAATATCAAATGTTGTTTTTTAACTAGTTCCAGGAGATGTTACAAGTTCATTGCACAGTTGCCGTTGTTTTCATCTTTGCCTTACCTCTTTTCAAGAAATAAATCGTTACTTTTAAAACTGTTTCTCTTACAAGAGAAAACTTGAAACCTAACGCGCAAGTATATACATATAGGATGTGATCCGCCATGTGAACAATCTGGATGAAGTATTTGAAAAATCTGCCGAAAAAATGTAAGAAACTTAGGAATTCTCGGTCGAGGTCGATACGCTGAATAAGGTCGAGTGGGATATTACTTCTTGTTCGCCACTCTCGGTACGTTTTGTGTATATATTATACTCTTTTTCACTAGTGGCGGCAAACGAACGATGTCATGCGCTCTTTCATGCGAGTGTATTTTTACTCGTTCTCACCTGGTGTTAAACTAACCACCAATGAGTCTTTTTGCGCATGGGATTTCTCCATCAATCAGACAATTTGTGGACTTCAGCAAAAATTACGAACATGTTTAAGAGAAAACAGTTTTGATTCCGTTAAAATTTTCTTATCGAAATTTTTCTCTTTTTGTAGGGTCTTCTTCGGCAAGGTGACAAATTAATTTATTTGCGATTCTTTAATATGTCAGTTGTAAAAAGAGGGAATTAGTGTTGAACTTCCAGACAACTTATGAATGGTGGAAGAAAACCGATATTTTCTTCATAATTTTTAGCACTGAAGCGAAGTTGAAATGGCTCCAAATTCTTTCACGGACTTAAACGTACTAATACTTTCTATTGAAATATGGAGACATAGATTCCCAATTGTGTACCTTTTGTGGAAAGTGGGCGTTCACATACTAAGCCATCCAAAAATTCCCACTACCTCCCTCCTCCGCCGCCCTCCCCCTTTCCTCATGACTAAACCCTCCTTTGAACTTCTAATTAAATCATCACACCTCCCCCCCTGTTTTGGAGATTCTGTTGTGTTAATTAATTCTAATGACAAACTAATGTCTCTTTATAGTTATAAGTTGCATCTGACGTTATTGCATTCAGAAATGAAATAAAGTACGCCATTTTACACATACTGTACCGACTTACGACAGAAGAATGGTGCCTGATAAGGCAGGGAAAACAAAATGTTTTAATAAGGGCGGCCTTTTACTATTAATTTACAACACTGTCGACTTTTATCCCCCTATGACCGGTCTCCACTGAATTGGCAAGGTAACCCAAATCTTGTGTGAGCCGGCGGGTCCCGGCTTTGTACTTAGTCAGTTCCGCTAGAAGGTTAACCAGTTTCCCAGCGATATACATGTATGCTGTGATGGAGATATTCTTATTAACCAAACAATGCCGCTTTTCTGTGTCGTCAATCGTCATATTTTCAAAACCCTTCACGTAATGACGTAATGCGAAAATGGTCTTAAGTGAATCGGAGTACATCATATCTCCGAACTGGTTTTCTGAATGTGTACGTTGTTCCAAAAGTTAAATAAAAAGGTAATTCATCCATCAATTTATAACGCCAGGATGTTATCTTCGGCAAGTTTTCATAAAATTAAATTATTGAATTTAATATTAATTCCTGATAAATATCATTTATACCGTTGGCTATCAATGAATTTTAAGCCTTGCCTCGTGTACTTAAAAATAGCAATTTTTGAGTAATACAAAACAGAAAATACATATTCTACAAAAACTGCGAATATTGTAATTTAAATAGATGCACTCCTGTGGGTCTTCTGTTTGCTACTGAACGTACTGTGTAACACGCCTAACAACTTGAGTTATTATGTTGTAACGACCGGATGTATACATAAACAAAAAAGCTTATACAGTACCGTAATGATTGGCATCGCCTCTTCGTAACCAAAACTTCTGGTGCAAATTTTTCGCTTTTGATTATTTTAGCAGATGCAGGTTCATTTTATGAGATTGCGTCCCGCTGTACCCGTTTGTTAATAACCATTTAACTCATTTGACTGACAAAGATGTACGGCTGAACAGAGCTCTACAATGCGTAAGCATACAGTTACTCGTTTATTTAAGCACAAAAATGAATGTGTCTCTATGAATATATCGGTAACCCGACAGCTAGTTACCGATGTGTGTTTTTAATTATTAAATTTGTTGCGCTGAAAAGGTGACAAAAGACTGAATAAAACTCTACAATGCGTCTAATCTGAGAATCCGGTATGCATACAGCAACCCGTTTGTGTAAGTACAAAAAAATAAATGGGCCTCTATTAATTCATCACTAACCCTGCAGCGTTTTATTACACTAGTTGTCAATGTAACAATGTAATCGTTTTTAATATACTATTTTTAGGATGGAAAACCTAGAGGTTGTATCATGCCAACCGGGCATGCTAACAAAATCGGTACAGTGCCACCATCTGACCTACCCCGAACGCAGGTACAGACCACCAGCAGCTAGACAGCTACAGACCCATATCCTTGACCTCTACAATCGGAAAAGCCATGGAGAGATTGGTGGCCAATCGTATAAGGCATATCGTAGGGGAAATGGAGACTCTAGACCAGAATCAAGCGGGCTTTCAGGCGGGGCCCATCCAGGTGGGACCCAGCACCGAGGATCACTTACTCCGCCTATCGCAATCAATCAGTGACTGATTCCAGAGCAACCCCATGGAAAGAACTCTCCTGAAGCTCATTGATTACTCACGAGCCCATTGCAAAGTTTGGCGTGATCCTCTTCTCCTGAAGATGCCATAATGCGGCGTACCCCAGAAGATGATTCGATGGACACAGACGTGGCTCTCTAACCGCCTGACCTGGGCGACCCTCGAGCAAGACTGTACTCCTCATGCCAGGCGTTCCACAGGGGTCGGTATTATCAACCCTTCTGTTCTTTTTCTATATCAACGACCTTCCCGAATTCATCCGCAGCCCGCAAGTAAGCTTGTTCGTGGACGACGTTGCCGTGTGAACACAGAACAAGAACCTGACAGAAGCTGAGGAGATTCAATCCGTGCTGGATAAAATCCAAGAATGGAATCATAAGTGGAAGATTGAAATTTCCGTCCAGAAGTCCGAGTGCTCGTTCTTCAAATACGCACGACGTCCACGGGTCAGATGAAAAGGACCATAGCTGAAGCTCTCCTTGCGGAAGCGAACCTGCCCACCACATCTTCTAGATCAATACAACTGTGTACGATTGCCTACGAGAAATCGCTGAGACAAGCAGACGAGAACCCAAGATATCAAACGGCAGACAAG
This sequence comes from Phoronis australis, assembly GCA_002633005.1. Lineage (NCBI taxonomy): Eukaryota > Metazoa > Phoronida > Phoronidae > Phoronis > Phoronis australis. Next base: position 619,468 of record NMRA01000070.1, on the reverse strand, counting down.
ACTACGACAGAGAACGAAAAAAAAAACGAGATGGAGAGAAATAGTCAGCAAACTATGGAAATCGATGTTCGACCCCAAACGACCGCCGCGAAGACCAGACCCCCCCCCCCGTGGCTAAAGATAGGTGACCATCGGTTCGATACAACGGGCTGCAAAACGGGCGATGTGGCGGTGAACCGGCAGTGGGCCATGGCCCGACTGGAGGAACGATGGAGCGACTACGACCTGGTCCTCTACTCAAACGCATCAGCAACGGACAGTGACACATCAGGTGGTGGTGGAGTCTTTGTCATAACAGGCCATCCGAGCGACCCTCACGTCCACCGTTTCCTCGCCATACCAACCGGCAAGTGGTGCTGATCGTTACAGGCGGAGATGCGCCATCGGCAGTGCCTTGAATGTGATCCGAGCAGAAAAAATTAACAAGAGCTGTCAGAATAGTGAGTGATAGAAGACTAGATCCACCAGCATGACCGGCAGGAACAAGACACTATCTTCAGGTTAAGAACAGGCCACAGCCAGCTGCTCTCCCACAAGCATCGCATGAAAATCTCTCATACAGACGAGTGCCCATGTGGCACTGGCGCCTAGACACCTGCGCATTTACTGCAGAGCTGCCCTACGTTCGATACCCTAAGGCGCCAGACATGGCCCAGTCCGGTGGAACTTTAAAAGATAAAACTGTGGGGCACAACGGCATCATTGCGGCGAACTGCAGACTTCGCCCAAAAGACCAGACTGACTAAGCTACGTGGCTGGGAACCCTGAAGAGGAAGAAGCACCCAGAGTGCAGACATCAATTTCCGTGCTCCGATGGTCAGATTTTGGTACCTCGTTCACCTTTGCTAAGTGCTTTGGGCTGCCGGTCTATATGCACTCACATATAAGTAATAGGCGAATAAAAAAGAGGATTATGGTTTGTACCATTTTTTAAACTTAATGTTTTTTGTGGTAATTAGCAGGGCGCATATGCTACAAGTTTAAAAACGATCGAAAGAACAATTTCAATTCATTCATTCAATTCTATATTCAAATAATGTGTTAAAACTACAAACATATCAGGTGTCCTATTAGATTTGATGTGTTAATTCTACCATTCCTGAAATTTAAAAACACAAAACATACTCTAAAAAGCTAAATAGGTAAATAAAACAACAAGAATGGATCAACTGAAATTTTCGGATGTAATAACGTCCATTGTCAACAGAAACAGAAATAAAGACTACAAAAGATAATATTAAATCAGTGACTTCAACCTTAATCTAGCAGCAGTGCATTGCATCCCACATATCAGTAGCAAAACACTCGCACAACTCATATTCAGAACATCTGTAATGACTTAAATTTTTAATATTTGATTTTGTCACATTGACTCTAGCCGTCTTTCATGACATCAACAAATGGTTACATCGTACCGATGTCCTTAACCAGCGTTACCACAATTTGCACCTTGTTAAACCAAAATAATTTCCCTAAGATCTTCTGGTTTACAGGGAGCCAACCGTCACCCCAAGCCAACGGTAAAATCACTGAGCAGTGAAACTGAACAGAGGAAAAAGGTCCATCTCGGTGTATTTCCGCAAAAAAAGCTTTTTTATAACGTTAATAAAAACAAGAACGGACTTAAACTGGCTTGACATGTTTCAGCGTTTATTGAAACACCATCATCAGCATGCGTGCATCCAGCCTAAAATATAGGGGGGCTCGAATTTTTCGGTATGCGGACCTTTTACTGAAAAAAATCAACGAGGACTAAAAAAAAACGGGGCCACTAGCTTCAGGCCTACCAATTGCGAATTGTCCATCTGCGTCGAATTTCTGTGGTCTTCCTGGACTTTTGTCTCGTTTACTCGGATTTTTTGTTTCACTGAGGTGGACCTTTTTTGCCCAATTCGCCAAATTGGGGGGCTTTTTCGAGCCCCCCCCCAGTCTGCCCTGGGTGCGCCCATGATCAGAAGAAAAAACAGTGGCCACCTTGCTAGGACCAACAACAAGTAATGACACACAGACACAGTCAGTTATAGGGGAGTTGTTTTTATTAACACATGCTGCTACTTGCTATCAGGGTGAATTTAATATGGGTAAGTGGTCTGAACCAAAAACCAATTTTTATGATGGAAGGCAAGTTTACAGCCAGTTTAAGAAAATCAAATAGTGTTAATAATCTTTTGGCCTGAACCTTTCCATCTGTTGTCAGACATTTACATTTTAGGCATGGCCATACTATCAATTTTGTAGGGTTCCATATTTCCTTTAAATTGATTGAGTTACACTACCTATTGTCAAACAGGTCAGAGAGGTGGCAGCTGAACATGTTTAAGGAAGCCAGCCGCCCAGCAATATAAATCACAGACAGTCATCCATGCCATTCCGCGTTGTACAGCACGCTCTCTAACAGGGGATGATGCAGACTGCTGTGTCATGCACTTGATAAAGAGCACACCGCTGGAAACATGAGGAATATTTTACTACATTTCAGCAGCCACGCTCATTATTTAACTTGTTCAACAATTTGACAAGTAGATTACTCATTTCAAAATTGACGAGACTGAAGGTACTTGACTGGTGCAGGCAGGGGGACATCATTTTGTTTGGCCAGCTGTGTTAAGATCTCCACATGTTCAGGGGCCAGTTTGTACCAGACTTTGTCCGGCAATGTCCAACTGGTAGTCACACCATCTGATGAAGTGAAAAACAGTTGACCCTCTGTCCCTGGATCCTGGCTTCGGTGTACCGTCCAGCCGTCTGGCAGCTGAGAGTCCTTATGGTAAATCCCACACTCACATCTCAGGGTCTGCAGTTCGAGTTGATCAAGCTCGTCCAACATCTTGATCAACTCATGGGTTCTGTCCTTCTGGCCAGTATCCACTCGGGAATAATGTGTGCTATAATAGCTGTCATCTTCGTGAGATTTGATGTAGTTGGATAACAAAGAGCACGACACAGCTGTGCTCTCACTGGGTAATGGCAACGGCTTCATATGATGAGAATTAGCAGGTACATTCATGGGGGGTTTGGGTTCCGACGGTCTTGGTGGATAATTCTCACGCTGATGATCACAAAAGTTGTACGATGCAACATTTTTTAACTCACTTTTGTTGTCTGAATGTGGCAAGAGCAAAGATGTGTCATCTACTGTTGAGCTCTTATTTCTTATTGGTTTAGGGGGCCTTGGAGGGGGTGCTGTTTTTTCAACGCCAATGCCATGCACAAGACGGAGTGATTCATATTTGGTATTAGGAATATCCGAAGACTTGTAGAAGCTCACTAGTTGGTCAATAGAGTCGAATTCCTGGTTGCTGACCAAATAAAACTTAGAGTCGTTCCTCTGTATGGTAACATGGTGAATCATCTTCTCAGAATACCTGCAAAAGAAGCCATCAATGTGATTATAGTGGAGACTGCAAAAATGTCACCAACGTACTGACCTGCAGACAACATAGCCTCAGGTTAATTTGCAGGAAACATAGAGCACACATCCGGTTGTTTTGTGTCAGAATTTCAGTAAAAATTCTTTAGCCTGTGGTTACATGATCATGAACTCATGGAATTTTATTTCCACAAAATTTCTCAACAAAACAACTCAGAAAGTATACTGAATCCGGTTTTGGCACATTGACAGATATTAATCACGACTTTCCCATCCAGCTCTCTAAAATTAAATCAGTTTTTGGCCATAGTAAGATTAAAAACTACTTCAAAAGTGTGGCATTCAGCTTCCCAACTGTCTGTCTTACGATAGTGTTATTCTTGGACTTTACAAGACGCATGATTTTTTATTTAACATTTTGCTTCTACTAGCTAAACAGTACATTTACAAGGAGAGATGTCACAAAAATATATTACCTAATTTTCTCAAGTTCGTTACAAAAACTTATGAATACTACAATGCTGAAAAATTAAATGCACATAAAAACTTTGTATATGACAGCTTCTCTGTGAAATGGGAAAATTTGATTGTTCATGTTAACTTCATGTAGAAGATATTTACTTTAAACGAGATTTGAGAATGGTCTTCCTGAGGTGTGCATGCGTGAATGAAAAAAAAGTGAAGTGAGAGATACAGAAAATATGGTCAGTAGCTGGTCATCACCATAGTTACAGGGTCACTGAGCTCTACATGTTATTCAGAGAATCAGTAGCATGCTGGTTCTGAATGGCCAATGACTCTTTAATGTGCAGTAATTTCTTATTAGTTTCTCTGCAGATACTACTAAATGAATTGGCTTGGTGATTGTTGCTAACACAATGCCTATATATGTTGCTTTTCTCTGAGGTGTGATGTTTTTTCACCCTGTCACAGAGGCGTCTCTGTGTGAGTCCGATATAGAATTCCTTAACAGTTGTCACATTCAACCTTATAAACAACATTGCTATCAATTGTTCAATAAAGGGATGGGTAACTTCAGTTTACACAGCATATTGGAAAGTTTCCCAAGAGGTTTGAAAACAACTATCAGTTTAACTGCTGGGTCTATGCAATGAATAAGGCGTCTAATAGACATTTCAGTTTTATACTACTTAGCTCTGTGTAACCAAGAGAAAAGAATTTCTTTTTCTCGGGTCCAATAACAGCTACCTTATCTGCCTCATTCACTTTTGAAAGGTAGTGTCTTTTACAGCTATTCAAAAACAAAATAATGCTCTGTGACCTTTGTCATAAAAAACGTGGTTCATGAAAAATAAAATGTTATACGTGAGATAGGAAAAATAGCCTGAGAGAACACAATAATTGGTGAGCCATGACGTCCGCTTAGGAGTAAAACTAAAGTGCACTGACTGCTCACTGAACCTGAATGTAAACTTAGGAATTAAAATGTTTTTGAAACAATACTGAACATCCAGTGGATGATTTCCTTTTTCTAAAAGCCAGTCATATAAAATAAATCAAGTGCCTGCCTTCATATCAAAGGCATGATGTGCAGTCAAACTTCTAATAAATGATTCTCTATGTTTCAACTCGGCTGGCATTAAAAGAACAAGAATCCGCAACAGTGAATTGCATTAATGCGCTACATTTTTACCTGTTTCATGAAAGTGACTTAAGACTTACGGCACAAATTTAGTGTTACAATTGTTGAAACAATGTTCAGCCGAGTAATTATGAGTGAATGACAGACAGTTCATAACTAATTTATAGTAATTATGAGTGCATGACAGACAGTTCATAACTAATTTATAGTAATTATGAGTGCATGACAGACAGTTCATAACTAATTTGTAGAAATTATCTCAGTAAATAGTGGAACTTTGTGCGTATGTTCACAAGAGGCTTTGCACTTTAGTTGCAGTGAGTGGTAAAGACAGCGAATTCTGTTGACACCACTCCCAGAAATATATTGGGCAAATGTCACGACTAAATTAAAATCAATAGCTGACTTTTTATCGAAATTCACTGCCACACAGCAATCAGGTCTTTGGTGGACAGGTGTTCAGTGCCACCTATAGATTGTATGTAATGCAAACAGTAGGTTTCAACTTAGTGGTATAAACAGTGTTTTAACACCGTTCCTGCTAAAATAATGCCAGAAAATTGCCATTGCTGTAGTAATTTCATGCAAAAAAGGTAAACCTTTTGAAATATGAATGGTTAAACAAAGACATCATGCTCCATACATTTCGCACAGCCGAGAAATACCTGTGAAAAAGACAGTGGCTGCTATGTCCGAAAATGGCCAATTACCAACACGAGTAAATGTCAAACACGGAACTTACACAATGGACAGTGTGTACTGTTTCTCTTTAGTACTTCTCCGGAGTATGAATGATCCATGTTCCATGTGGTCCAATAAATATATCTTGGCCTGCGTAAGATTAATAATATTTTACAGTTAATGCTAACAAGGCCTTAGGCAATATGATAACTCCCCATGTTACTTGCAACATTACCAATAACCTTAAAATTTGTAAAATAACAAGTATTAAATGTGTCGTTACCCATTTCTGTAACGATTCAAGCCCACCCTCAAGTTTGTGTTTGCTCTTGGTAATTTTTTTCAATTTGAGACAATAGTAGTGTCAATCGCTGACAAATAGCTTATACTTTTGAGAGGCTTCACAGTTTTACAGTATGTGTTTCAGTAACAAAAATAGCATACAAACTTTGCAATAAATAAAGTACTGAAAATAAAATTAAACTGTCCTTTCCCTTTTTTAAAGCTTGCACCCCATGGGTTAACAAGCATTTTGTCATGTCTCAGATAATTTATTTTTGTTCAAACAACAGGGATATTGGCCATCAAAAGTGAAGACTATTGGGACATTGTTTTCATACGGGAATTTAACAACTGATGTGTATGTTGTTTGATGGTAAATTAATAATCTGAAGCACAGAACCTTGTGTGAAGCACAGAACCCAGTGTACCGACATGACGAGAATATTTGAAAAACAAAGGCTCGCGTAGTTACCTTCGGAAATTAGAAATTCTTTACAAATTCATAATGAAAGCAAAAACCACAATTTTCCCAAAACATGGCATTCACGTTATTGTAAAGGATCGTTTGACATTTCAAGTCACGAATTGAGATTTTCAGTCATTATTCAAAAACATACCTCTATGGGTTGAAAATACAAATTTTAAAGTTATTGGATGAAACATGATAAGGTTGCACAATGTTGACAGTTACCTTAATTTGAAGAAACATGTTGAAGGGAAGGTTTGAGTGGAATGTAAACGTCCATTTGTAATATGATCTACAGTTCCTTTTCCCTTCCTATCTAATTGACATCAGGAATGTGTAATACGTTTATCAATCTACACTTCAGTTTTTCTTGGTATGACAGAGCTTGCACAATCAGCAGGGATGGGTGACTAGAACTTCACAGGGTGCCACTAATGAGATAACGATTATACCTGTATCAGTGTATGCCTTCAGGTAAGTCACGCAAGACCAAATACCCCACAGACGCACCCATTCTAATGAACTACTTTCTGTTCTCAATTTATTCAGATGCTAAAAAGAGGGGCCTTTACTATAAGCACCACCTGGAAATATTGAGTTCGCGACAAAAATGATGTGACAAATTTTGGAAAGCTCACAAGCTCTACAGAATCTTGGATTTCTGATTCGTAACAAATGTCCTGAGGCCTGTGTCGTAAAAATTCTTAAGCGATAGAAACTTGGTTTAGAGCTTCACATAACTATTTCTGAAAAATAAAATTCGCTTTAACAAAAGGACTAAGTATTATTCTGAGAAAACCCAATAACTACTATAACTAACTGGGAAAATTTGTACAAATAACTTACAAGCAGTGATACCAAAACAACTAAACTTTTATTTGGAAAGTGTGAACTGGGAGTGTAAGATACCAAATTCCAGTCTTAAATCATAAGCCACCGTCAGGAAACAGACCACCAGATGGATGTCAACTACATTATGAGATAGAAAATTCAATACAAGCTATATAAGCATAAACCACATGATGTGTCAATTTCAGTGAAGACAGATTGCTTTGATAAACATAACCAAGCCAATCTTGCAAGTTCCTGCTCTTGAATGAATGTGAGCCAGGCTTGGGTCTTGAGAAAATCATGAACCAAAGTATCTTTGCAGTACTCCATGAAGGATGCCTCGTTATGAAAGCAGCAAAATGTAACAAAGAAAAATTATGGGGAACCTCCTTTTACAATTACCACTTGTCACCATCAAAGAATGGGCTAGTTACCAAAGTGAACATCCAGCCTTCAAAATGTATGTAATTGAGACAGTTGCGTTCGCCAAAAAAGTTCAACTTCAAACAAACACGACGTTATGCAAGATTAGACCCCAGAAATACGGAGCATCACATTACAGAAATGACAAATCAGATTCATTTGAAACTTTCAATTACTATGCCTGGTCACCAAAACACTATTAGAAATTGCTTCTTAAATGTTCCAGTTTCACATGAGGTGCTATGAAAAGTAGAATTTTTATGTTTTTATAAAAAATCAAAAATTGTCTAAAACAAAAAATAATTTAGAAAACTGTAAAAGCATTTTGGCAACTTCACCTAGAACATTTGTATCAACTGTCACTGATACCATTGCACCTTTCTTTTAGCTAAATTCTACCACAAAGACACGATCACGTTACCCAATTACTAGTTACGACAGATTGGTATAAAGTAATGAATCAAATACTACTGGCTATGTACCTGGCAACATAATACCTGAATCGGGAATCTCATCATTCTGTGAGTTCTTGAGTGCGTCATTGGAATTTAATGAGACTTTACAAAATAAGTATGTTACAAATAGCACTCACCCCATCTGGTGATGAAATCTCTGGGTGATAGTAGGCTAAATGTGTTGGCTCCATATTAGCAGCAATTTCTAAAATGAAAAACAACGTGTATGGATTCAGGCCTTTATCCAGGATTTCGAAAATAGAGTGTCCAAAAGGGGGTTCCCAATTTTCCAGGGCGTCCATGATTCCGACGTATAACCCCCCCCCCACCCCCAGCAATCCCCCCAGACATACACATTTTTTTACAAAAAATGCATAGACCAAGGTTTTTACATTTAAGTTTACAAAACAGCCTTCTGTAGTGAGCATTTTTCTAAAAAAAAACTGAAAAACCAAGACTTTTACAATGCTATCAACCAAGTGTGAGCATAGCAACATTGTATATACTTTGCATATACATTGTACATTTCTTCCTGCTTTGAAAAAACAGCCCCCACTGTGAGCCTTCAGAGGCTTCCTAATATTCATTACCACCTGTGAGTCCAAACTTGAAAGGTTCCTATTGACAGTAGCCTCCAAATGATACATTGGGCGTCCTTGCCAGGACCTTCAGATTAGTGCTAGGGCGTCCATTTGGAGGACATACGCTGCATAAAGGCCTGTATGGATTCCAAAGAAACTGCATATTTTAGGAATTGTTTCATATACCCCATTCACAAACTGGCTAAAATCAAAGGTTTTCCACCGGAACATTTCGCAAAAACACCTGTAATGATTGGAATGTCACTTTTGCAGACAGTTTGAGCTAACCCAAAACTACTGGAATTTTCGCTAGCACTTTTGTAGCCAGACCGCTTACAACAAAGAACACGTACGCAGAAGTAATAGGCCTTTGCTTCGTGGCATTACTCAATAGCAGAGTGAATGAGTCCAACATCATTTTTCACTTAAAAGCGAACTGTGTAGCAAGGAAACAATCTAACTGCTGGTGAAAATGATCCCTTCATTAGGCAAATCTTATGCTTGCAGGATTTGCACGCAAGTGGACGAGAAAACATGCACTGTTTACCAACAGAGTATCCAGCGAAGTCCTAGGCACATCAAAGGCTTGACGGTGCCGTCATGGACTGAAGTGCGCCAGTCAATTATTCATGGGCTTTTCTAAACACATACTGGATGAGATAATTACAGCCATAAACCAAAGCGCCTGTTTAGATTACGAGTTAGTTAAAGAACGAACAACAAGTAAGGTAACGCATGAATGTAAAATTGAAAAGTAAATATTAGCCATCTTTGAATGTTTTGAAATTTATGCATAATAAGAGAAATTACCGAACAGGTTTATATCTTCTGGCGCGTGCAGTGTTAAAAATGGCCAGTTGTCCTCAGCTTCTGATCATCCCCAATACACTACATATAATACTACAAGGTATGACACTTCGGACTAGAAATTCCACGGGTGCTTCACTTCAGCTGTCCATATAGCAAACACAAAACTCAATAAATTTACACAAAACAGAGGTTCAACAAACCGTGAGGAATTGTTCTTTCTCTTTCTCCCAATAGTACGGTATCCTGCTCCAATGAGTTCGCAAGAAGTTCATGGTCAAATCACAAATATGTTCCCAAAAAGCCCACGCATCGAGCCTCCTTGGACGGTTCGAGGTCAAGGACGGTATGGAATTATCGGATGAGTTACGGATGTACGGCAATTGCCGGTTCATCACGGATGGTTACGAAATGGTCTTGGAGTTATCGATGTCGTGACACTCCGTGACAAATCGACAGTTGCCGTACCGTCCTTGACCTCGAACTGTCCAACGAAGTTCGATGCGTGGGCTTTTTGGGAACGTTTTTGTGCTTTGACAGCGAATTTCTTGCGAACTTGGTGGAGCAGGATACCGTAAATGGTATTGGGAGAAAGAAAAATTCCTCACGGTTTGTTGAACTTCTGTTTTATGTAAATTTATTGAGTTTTGTGGTAATTGCTATGGACGGCTGAAGTGAAGCACCCGTGGAATTTCTAGTCCGAAGTGTCACACCTTGTAGTATTATATAGTGTATTGGGGAGGATCAGAAGCTAAGGACGCCTGTGGTCGAGACGGTCGGTGGCAATGAACCCGGCGAAGGCGTAGTAAGTAAGGCAGCTAGGCCCTAGGCTCGTTGGTATTGTCAATCAAACACTATAATTTAATCAATCGACTTACATTCAGAAGCGGGGAGTATCATCGTCTTACGGCTATATTCTGAAATAATCCGCATTCTTCTATTAAAAAGTCTAAACTCTCTTCCAGATTGTGCTAAAGCAAAGACGAATTTCGATTTCTGGCTTAGGAAGCATTAAACTTCCTTCCGGGTTAGCTAGAGGTCATGTGACATACGTTCTGGTGCATTATTAGTAGACGCTAGGACCTACGCTAGACCTAGCTAAAACTTAGTAAAAGTCACGTGCTCTTATTTAAAATACACGGCAATTTCTCACGTAATCTCGCGAAGTCTTGCTTTTTAGCGAGGTCCTAGCGTTACTGAACGGGAGGCAGGATTTGTCACGTGACGAGTTGAAAGACTTCATCAATGTTAGTAAAACTTATTCGTGTACTGATGTACTGAAATAAAGCCCTACATGACTTCTAATGTAGAATCAGGGTGAATCGTACGGAAATGCTCACCACGCCCGACATGCATAACGCATATTAACATTAGACTTCAGTTTATTTGAAAACCTCGATCTGAAGAGGTTTCTCCAGCACCGGCTACTAGTCTAGCTGATGATTTGATAGTTGCCCGCGAAAAAGGCCCTTGTCATAACATTTGTTTACGGGTGTGATTAAAACCCTATGTGTGACACGCATCTTTCGGTGTTGGAAGACCGGGGTTTATTACTATAAGCTCTGATACCCGACTGAACCCCGCGGAATTGCATGGCTCAGTATTAATTCACATACTAAAAACGACTTTCCCGTCCTGTCCTCCTGAAACAAAATACCTGTAATGTCCTGGAACCCTTGACAACCCTCAAAAGTTTCAAGGAAATTTTGAAAACTCCTTCAGTTCAAAGTCTGCTAGTGCCGCTTTAGCGTACACGGAAAAGACCTCACGGTAATCTGTGACAAAGGTGCTCGGTTCCTGCCTTTAACTTCATGAAGTGGAAGAATTGAGACGCTATCAATAAAATGCGACAATTCGACACCTTAGAAACCCGATTTTCAAGTATCTTCATCTGGAGCTAACGTATTATTTTTTTCTTAGTTTAACGTGCAATTGATAAGTTTTGAACATTTTCCTCATCTCAGCAAGTGCAGTTATAGAGGTTTTTTGTTGTTTTATTAGAGTAACTGGATAATCTAGTTGAAAACTGAAAAACGCGTTCGTTGGGTCAATTTTCGCTCTAGTTTATCATTGACAACAACCACAATCTCATTATGAAATTTTATCAATCAGCATGCTTGGTAAAATCGAGAAAAACAGCTCTTAGTATTTTCTTATTTTGTGTGTATTTTTCATGGACATTTAAAAATTAAACTTTTGAATGAAATTTTTGCTTTTTTAAAACTGGTCGTTTGTTTATAACGGTGTTTTATAAAAACAGGTGGCGTGGTGTTTGTACTTGTCTTAATCTTCATTGACTATCGATCATTCAAAAACTGGTAGCCAATACCCGGTAACGCGATGACTAAAAAAAATCCTTAAGTAAATTTAAAGACGTCTCGTAAATGACACAACATTTCCCGTAAGTGAGGGGCAAGTGATATTGTGACATTGGCTATTATTCCAGAGGTGTTTTCGGCCTTTTTGGATAACACCATATCAAACATAAAAAATGCGGACTGTTCCAAAGAGAGGTCAACAGTCGATCTACTGAAATTCTTCCTTGTACGTAGCTCTGAGAACGCACCGTTTGAGCGCTTCATGTAATATTGGGTCTGCGAACTTCAACTTTTGGTAAAACAATGTTACCCATCTAGCGTAATTCGGGCGGTTCAGGGCAAAGAATACATCCAGTAGTCGGGAAAATGATGATATAGCCACTGGTGTCATTGTTCTTGACGCATCTCTGGCCGTTCTCTGTGGGCTCGGCTTATGATAAAGATGGAGATTGTCCAGTTTAAATTGATTTTGTGCACAAACTCGTTGAGGCTTTTGGCATTTGGTTGCCAGTGTTTCTTCAGTACTGTCATTGAAACGATGATCCGCGAGTTATCGTTGGAGAATGCAAGGACGCACACACGGCTTTGGTAATTTTTTGTACCTGGATGACTGAAGAAGATGGTGATTCGTCTATCTCGATGTATCACAGCACAAATCCGGTTCAACTGGAATTTCAACCGCCTTCCAGTTTGCTCAAAACTCGAGTTCAACATATTTAAATTACAAGAAGGCACTGGCTCATCTACTCATAGTTTTACAGCAAAACGATCATAAGGTCCTGATCATTCAGCCACTAGACTCATTTTGTTCGTCTCGTTCAATTTCATAGGGAATTTTGAAATACATAGACTTAGCTCGTAGTGTGTCGTAGAGGTTTTGAGGTTATACAGGGCTTTAGAAAAATTCCAAATTTTGCTAACTTCGGAGCATCATGTTCCAGAAATGGCTGTTTGCATTCATTATAAGCTTTCAGATACCATTGTTTCAGTCAATGATCTCCAAAAACGTTGTTTGGAATTATCAACGATCCGCTTCTCAAACGGAATTGAGTCTCTTGGAGGCACAGTCCGGACAAATGCCCCTTTACACCACAGATATCCAGCACTTGAATTTGTTTGCAAAGACAGCTGTGAATTTGCAGGTGATTATAATTTACATAATTATTGTAAAAAATGGCAACTTACTTTTAACATGTCTTAAACCAAAATTATTGTTTTTAGAAATGGTGGATAACTGAGAAATTACTAGCCGTGGCATTTTGATGGCTGTGCCTTTGAAGTGGTTTCTGAATATAAATTTCTCGGCATTAACTTCACCCAAAGTATGGACAAGTGCACAGAAAGTCGGTCAGATCAAGCGCCTAAAGCGTTATTCTTGTTGAAAAAGTACATGCCTAGATTTAATGTGTATGTCAAGTTATTTGATGTAAAATTACCTACAATTCTTCAGTATTTGGCGGAAAATGACATTGACTTAGTGCACACTAAGTTTTGTAAATTCCTGTCACGGCTTGGACGGATTACTTCAAATATTGTTGCTCGAGGTGAATTAGGAAGGATTACTATGAGAACGAAAAGCTAATGAAATTGTTAAAATTCTGGTTAAAGTTATTTAAAATGCACCAAATAGATATGTAACAATGTGCCATTCTGTTCGATATGAAATGGCAAAGAAAAACAGAAACTGTTAAGCTCTGGAAGTGAAAATATATTATATTTATATGGATATGGTATTGTTTGGTATTCACAGGGCGTGGGTGACGAGCTTGGATTTTTATGTAAATTTCGACAGCGTTGTATAGATGTAGAAAATCAAATGTGCTAAGAAGCTGTCTGATTGTCTACTAACTTACGTACATATAAGCTGTTTAAGTTAAGTCTCACACTGGAAAATTCTATTGGAGATAGACGCACTATGTTTGAGGATTTCCCTGGCACATATAGGTGCTCAAATCATTCAATGATGATAGAGCTGGGTCGATATTTTGAAATGCAAAGAGAAGGTAGTCTATGTCCATGCTGTGACAGTGGAGAATTTGAAAACGAGTACTACTTTTTACGTGTGTGTCCCCAGTACGCGGTCTTAAAATTCCAGCTGTCTCTTTCATTGTTCGTAAATCAGTCAGAAAGTTGTCAAATGTGTTAAGAAATGTTGCGAAGTTTTTGTTTTTTTGCTGAAAAGCGTTGATCGTTTCTATTAAATGTTGAATTGTGGTTAGACAGACTGTATAGTGTCAAATTGAAAATTTGCTTACTGCATGTGGAAGGGACAGGTGGCCTATGTGTACTGGATGAGAATAATGTAATCTCATTCAGGTAGCTAACTATGTACGAGTGGATGTAAAACAAAATTCAAATTGGCCAGGAAAATAATGGCACAGATTGTGTTCATGCGAAGCGCAACGACATCACGACAGGAGGCGCAAATAAAAAATGCATCATTTTTTCAGAAATAAAAAATAGTATTGATGACAAGAATCGTAAGCATGCCTTAGATCTTTTGTGAAGATAAAAAATTTAATATTTAATCCTTACAATAGTATCTTTTAAATGAGGAAAGTATTATTAGGAATTGTTCGTACGAAACACCCTGTATCAAATTGTCAGACGTGATTTTTGAATGACCGTGTACAGTTTGCATGTCTAACGAATGTCCCTTCTCAACGTACACGAACTGTCAATCGAAAAAAGATTTCTGGAGTGGAAATTTCTGCTCATAAACCGTGACAGACTTCCACCAGAATAAATGATACACGAATGAATTTTGGAATCGTTTTAAAGGGAGGGCACCCAAACCCTCGCAGTATACCCCGTCTTCGCGTATTCTTCTGTGAGCAACCCTTCGGGAATTGCCTAAAAATTCCATACATTGAATTACGAATTTGAAATAAATTCTTGCGTCTTATCAACCGACATGCAATTCGCGATCCGTGTACTTTTAGTTGTCATATTGTTTTACCATGTCATGGATTCTGATTTACTTATTTATGTATCTATGAGTGTCACGTGACCGTTTCACTACTGTAGTCTAACCAGTTGAGAAACTGATGATACTTCAGTGAATTTTCATGAAAATCGAAAGCAAGAAAATCTCTAATTATTCTACCCGAATTTGAGCAAATTCCACTAGGTAGTTTTTGTCAATCCAAAAGGACTTAAAAAATCGGTGTCCCCCCCTTTAATTGTAGTCGCCGGTGGCAGAGCCACCGAACTTTGCAACCCTCCTTACAATAATTATATTTTATTATAATGTAAAACCTAGTGTACTGATTCAACTAAGTGAGAGTGAAACTGAATGGTAACTAGCCACTGACAATTGACTCTTAGATGACCGACAAGACACGAGGGCTGCCACGCTCGTGACGAGAACAGAAATTCCATCATGAGTTTCGATCTAGATGCAGAGAATAATCTTCATATAAATTACGTTTGCAATGTCGAGCTAACCTACTACTGGCAATCTGAAGTATGTAGAGTGCTAAAATTTTGTGTGAAGTCGCAAACGGCAATTTCAAAATGTGTGAATGTGTTAAGTATAAGTTTATGGACTAATGCACAACACCTCACCATTGAAGCAAACCTTTGAGGTTCGCATAATTATAAAAATTTGGAATGTTACAGGACCGTCAAATCAGTATAGGAGTAATTTAATATATGAGAAATAAATTGCCCATTGATAAAAAATCAGTCTTGTGTTTCTTGCTTGGCTCTACTTGATGCGGCGTTATCTTCTAGGTGATACACCTGATATTCTCTACTTGATATGATAAGCATTACAGTCTACTTGATTCAGTTATTGGCGTTGCAAATGTTGATGAGACTCAAAAAGCTATCTCTAGTTTTGACAGCAATATGTGCACCTGGCGTATGTTTTCCAACACAGCAATTTTTCTAGCCTTGTGTGAATCAAAAAAATTTAACAAATAATCCAGTTTTAGTATACCCTTTAACCCATGTTACAGGGGCATATTTCTCTAACAATGCTAAAAAAGTATTGGGTTTCTCATCTTTGTTGGAGAAACTAACTTTAAAAATTTGGTCTCAAATTTACACTGTTTTTGTTTAAACAAAGGCATGTGATTACCGCTTGTGTCTCATCAGTCAGTAGCAGACAGGTACTGGTCTCTATGCCCTACGTGAGGGGGTCAATTCAAAAGTAAAGTTAAAGCATGCAAGTAATACCAGAAAAACCGGTGAATGCATGAATGGCAGACACAAATTGATGACCCATAGGTCTACAAATTTGATCCATAGATTTGAGGACATGTGGGTCAATTGACCCATAGATATATTTTTCTAAAATGCTAATAAAGAACAACTAGCCTGTTGTGCAAATAAATATATAATGTGTTTAAAATGACATTTGCATCAATGAGAAAGAATTTAGAAATTAACAGTTTTATACAATACGTGACCATTGACTTTTACCACGACGTAGGATTTCCATATGATACCAGACAAAGTTTTCAATTTTAGGAAGTCTGACACCCCTAAGTTGCGCCCCCTATTGGCAACA
Organism: Phoronis australis; assembly: GCA_002633005.1. Taxonomy (NCBI): domain Eukaryota; kingdom Metazoa; phylum Phoronida; family Phoronidae; genus Phoronis; species Phoronis australis. The sequence goes on along the minus strand of NMRA01000070.1, from coordinate 603,135 downwards.
CACCAACACTGTGACAAGTAGTTCACTATTTTCAATATTGAGGAGACTGAAGGTATTCAACTGGTACTGGTACAGGAGCATTAAACTCATAGGCCAGTTGTGTTAAGATCCTCACATGTTCAGGGGTCAGTTTAAACCAGACTTTGTCCGGCAATGTCCAGCTGGTCACTCCATCTGATGAAGTAAAAAACAGTTGACCTTCTGTCCTTACATCCCGGCTTCGATGTACCGTCCAGCCGTCTGCCAATTGAGAGTCCTTGTGGTAAACACCACACTCGCACTTGATCGTCTGTAGTTCGAGTTGATCACGTTCGATCAACATCTTGATCAACTCATCAGTTCTATCTTTCTGGTTATCTTTCACTTCGGAGTACAATGATTCGTAACAGATGCCTTCTCCGTAAGATTTTATGAACACAGACAAATCAGTGCACCAGGCATTTGTACTTTTGCTAGTGGGCAATGGCAGTGGACACGTCATATGATCTGGAACAGGTTGTACATCCAAACTGGGTTTGGGTTTTGGTGGCCATGGTGGAGTATTCTCATTGTTGTTATCACAGAAGCTGCATGTGGTGGTCTTCAAGTCACTTTGGTCATTTAAATGAGAGGATGGGAAACCATTGTCTACTATTGAGTTGTTTGTTCTCGGTCTCTTTGAGGGTCTTGGTGGCAGTGTTGATTTCTCAACACCACGCACAAGACGGAATGGTTTGTAATGTGCATGAAAAATATCAGTACACTTGTAAAAGCTCACCAGATCATCAATGGAATCAAATTTTTGGCTTTTGACAAGAAAAAACTTGAAATTTTTCCTTTTTATTGTGACATGGTGAATCATCTTCTCCGAGTACCTACAAAAGAAGTCAACAACATGATTACAAGATTGCACAAATTTGGCATGCCGAGCTGCTGACAGCAGAGTAATGGTTTATTCCTCAGAATAAGTTGTAGTTTACAATCATTCCACAAGCAGATCCTATCAAATACACTTGGTCTGAACGGTTTTCCAACAATTCAATCAATACTCAGCTCAAACTTTTTGATATAAATTTTCTGGGCGAGATCTTAAAAATGGTGTTGCAGCTTTTCTAAAAGATCATTTTGTTTTTGTTTATTCAACTTTAAAGTTTTTTCGTAAAATCACAAAAGTCCTATTTCTGATATTGTGGCCTTGTTTTTTGCAAAGTAATTAGTTTTATAGGATTCGATAGTGTTTTAATTTGTTTGATAGACTTGATTAGATTTCACTTTGCTGTAAAACTATATACATGTTGGTTGAATTAATAAATGTTTACCTAAAAATACGGCCTGCCATTTTTCAGATATGATCCAACGTAAGCCAAATTTGGACATTTTTGCAGGGTCCTAGATAACATTAAAACTGCTATAGCTACGTCTGTCCAGCTGCATCATCGTTTTTTACGGACTAAACTTTAGCAAGAATTTAGTTCGTGGTTTGATTTGTTAAGCTATTGCTGATGACAGGATTTTTGCATTCAATTTTTTAAAATTCATTCTCAAGTAAGGTAGCACCTTGTGAAACAACGGCAGTAACTTTAGCAAAACCACAGGATGTCTTTTTTTAATTCTGCCATTGTATTCCTATTAACTTGACAGCAGATGGATGGATTTGACTAGTGCCGTGGTTCCTAATGGCAATTTGTTTTTTATTACATTTGCTGTAGTATGTTTGGAATTTTTTGACCTTTTTATATAAAATTTGGCAAATAATTTTGAGAGACGACACCTTTCCATTTTTGGACGGGCTCAATGCATTCTGAGCCATCAAATTGCCATTTTTATGATACAAATTAACACTTCTAAAATCACACCGTTTGTGGTGCAGTCGTGGGCGCAATTCAACGTTCCGCATTGCTCTTGTTCATTTTTGAGTGTTGGCAAATCACCAAACCATGTCCAGTAAGTACTGTGATATGGTGTTGTGAAATGACATCTGCATGACGAGGGCTAGGTGTGTCAGCGAGGTATATATATATACGTCAGAGAAATAAGGTCATTCATTGGCTGCTTTTTTGCTTTTCCATTTACAAATTGTCAATAAACACAACTGTAGCTTCAACAGTTGCTATTATATCTTTAGAAGCTCGCAAAAACACCATTCAAATGGAAAATTATCCGGCAAAAAAACTTACACAACCGACAATGTGTATCTTTGCTCTTTGGTACTTCTGCGCAGTATGAAGGATCCCTTCTCTAGGTGCTTCAACAAAACCTGATTGGCCTGTATAAAAGAGTAGTAGAATACTTTGACAAACTTTCATCACTTTAAGACAGAAGCAAGTAATTATTGTTCCTCAAAATATGGTATATTCTAAAGTAGCAGTGTAGTACAGTACTTGAAAACAGTGATGGTAATTCCCAGCTTATTTTGCACAAATTGCCAAAATCGTCATTTTCCACTTTCAATGGCTGATTACCTTTTTGCATACAATGAGAACTTTAGCTAATGTTATTTTGTGACATCTACATATTGCAAAACATGCTTGTAATATATTAGATGTTATTAATCTTAACTTTTCTGGGGAAATTTAATAAAACAACAAAATTCTTTTGGTCAGCCATATTGTGTGCTACATAGGCGAAGAATTATAATGAAGCCATAATTCCGTGCTACTATGTACTCATAGGTCAACATCAGCTTAGCATGCAACAAATTTATTTCTCATTACAAACACCTCCTGTACAGCTTCAACTCAACACCAAACCGGATCAGATAACAACCTAGTCTATTGTGAAGCGTTCTCGTAATCTTTTGTCACAAACCTGTTATGTGCCCTAGTTACGTCAATTGATCAACAAAATAGAAGCAATGACGTCGTTTTTGGCTCATATTTGTCATATTTTTTCAAAAGAAAATGATTCCAATATAATGTTTTCACGGGGAATTCAATTTTAGAAGTCAAACAGGTCGAAAAAAACACCAGTTTAAATCCATGATAGTTTTAATTTATTTCAGCCCGTATTTTATTGTCCTGAAGTCATCATTAATGCATTAATTGTCCAGCTCCACAAAAAGAAGCTACATCGGTGCTCCTGATCTCAAATGATTCTGTTCACCGCAATCTGTGTAGAAATCTACTAACAAACTACATACAGCCACGGCTCTGACCAAGTTTCTAATGTCAACAACCATACTCGACTCAGCTCAGACACCCAATCATGTCCAATCCAAATTCTCAAAAATTTTGCTTCGAAATCCCCATGCCCAGCTTAACGCCCATTACCCATGATTCTTGAAATTTAAACTTTAAGCATATTCCTCACAAACTCAGATGAGTATGGTACTATATTTTAAGAAAAAAAAAGAGAAAATGATTCGTTTACCTCCCATCCTAAATTGATTAGGTTACTCTATGAGTTTAGTTTCTATTCTGTAGACAACTTTGTTCTAGTAACATTTTAAGAGCCATAAGTATATTTACAACATATGAGAAGACAAGTAAAAAACGTCCATCAAAAATCAACGGCCAGTTTAGCGAGCAGATGGTCACCTACATGATATTACAGCCTTGGTTGACTGGATATGATCACTTGAATCCTACCAGTCAATTCTATGGGATTTGTAATACCCTAGTTTTCACTGGCTTTTTATGCTTCAGAGAATGCCACATTGATATTGGTCAGTTTGACTGCAGTGCATAAATTAGCCTCAAAACATTCGATGTTTCAAATTGCGCTTTAGCCCAAATCTAGATCTGTAAGTAACGTGCTTAGATGGTCATCAAGGTTCTCCTGACTTTGAGCTTCATAGGATGCATGAATCCACTTAAAGCCCACAAGTAAATTTCAATACATAACCAGCACGAACTTGGTTGCATCTCCAAATTTACATTGCATGCGATACTGGAAGGAGGAGGGCCAGAGACTATCCCGGTGCCTACCCTCTGACGTCACCATAGAAACAGAAACAGAAAAAATAAATGGATACCAAACCTGGTTTTGGCCTAATTAACAGATACAAAAACGACTTTCCCATCAAGTTCTCTGAAACGAAATAATGCACTGGAAAAGACCACCCACCAAGGACCATAATGTGCAATTGGCAAAATAGGGGGTATGAGTTTTTAGTTGATTCCTGCTTTTGTCTTTCAAGACTGATGCCAATGATGCATTAGCAGGTGACAGAGTGAGGATTGCTTGAAATCATCAAAACAGGGCCTGGCAACAAACCCGGCTACCATGATCACAAAATTTAGATCACCAACTGGAGTCACTTCAGCGGCTGACTTAGAGGGGGAGGGCAAGGGGGCAATGGCCCCCCTAAAATTCTCCCAGATTACATTTGACAGTTTGGGGGTGCGAATGTCTGGCGGGCAAAATCCTGGCTAATACTCTGCCCTGGCCCTACAGCTCAAAATCCTGGATCCGTCCCTGCACATTGCTCCTAAGTAAAATTTGAGGGGATTTCTGCCTCCCCCCAGCCCCCTATGGTTTGCTTCCTATGTGACCATCGGCAGGGCAGCACTGAAATAAGTGGGGCTATAACCCCCCAGCCCCCTATGGTGCGCCACCCAAGATTACTAGAGACCATTAAGCACTGCACTTAGTTGGATTGTCACTAATAGCAAACTACCGAAAATTCAATTCTCATCAGAATGAGTAAAATTTTCCCCTCGTCCAAAAAATCCCCTCTCAGAAGGCACCTTTCCCCTCAGGTGAACTAGGGCCCTGTCAGCCGAGCCCAGTAGGGCCGTCCCTGACTACACGGCAATAAGAAAGCGCGTGACCTAAGTTTTGGAAATCAGGCACATGTTCATGTCTCTCATTGATGTCAGGAAGGCAAAGAATTTCAGATCACATGTCCACAGGTATTTGTCCAATTTATCAAACTTTCTAACGTTGGAATTGCAGCCCACAGCACAGCAGTAATACTTTGTTGGCATTGGAAGGACGAATAGAGTAATGCAACCCTAAAGAATTGGACAACAACAAACAACATGAGAGACTTCACTGGCATGAAAATGAGGCAGCAAATGGGCCTGACGGATGTTTAAAGCGTTGTGGTAAATACAGCGAGATTCGAGCGACGCTGTGTAATCCGGGACGGCTCTATTCAAGCCTGCATCGGCTAGGTGGGCGTGTGAATGGCAGTTTTGGCCAAGGCAGGGCACTTTCCTCAGTTCTCCACACACTTATTACAACTCCCTGACTGACCGATCCCGAATATCACAGAGTAGAAAAATTAGACAGCATAACAGGTATCGATATGTTGTCACAATTTAAGAATGGGATACAGTGGCGACATAAAAACAATTTAATTCATCCTAGATGAATCCATTTATTTTTTCAAATCTGGTATCCAACTTAAACTTCAGTTTATCAATCATCCCACCACAAAGTTTCAACCATATCAGTCAGTTGGCAATGAAATTTTTGGGTTCGTTTTTCGGTCACCATGTAATACTTAGGTACGGTACTATTACAAGCTTACGAAGTTCTTGGATTGCAATACAAAACAAGAGCAACGCGGAGAGTTGAAATGCGCCCACGAATGCATCGCAAATGGTATGCTTTGAGAGTTGTTTATTTGTATCATCAAAATGGCCACTAGATGGTGCAAAATATCTTGAATCCATCTGAAAACCAGATAATGTCATCGTTTCGTTAAAAGACAGCCATTTACCAAATTTCATTAAAATTCATAGAGGAACTTCAGAGAAACGGAGGAAAATGAAAAAAAATGAAATTGCCACTACGGGCACAGTGTTTTTGGGATCCGTCTAAAAGTTATTGTCTTCTCTTGTTAACTTCATATAAATACACGAGCTAAATTTAATAAAGATCCTGCAGAGGACTTAGAAGATAAAAGTATGGGTGCAAAAAAAAACAAAACCACCACGAGGAAGCGCCACAGTAGTCGAAGTCGTCGGAAATTACTCCTCAACCGTCCCCTTCATAGAAAGAACATACATGCCAACTTTCACAAAGAGTGGTTTGGTTGACAGAGGGAGGGATGCCAAAAAACAGACTCGAAAACAACAAAAATGGCCACTAGGTGGCGAGAAATACCTTGAATCAATCCGAAAATCAATGGCTAGCGTCCAGTGGCGGATTTAGAGGGGGGCCCAATAAAATTCCCCCAGATTCCATTTGGCAGTTCGGGGGTGCGAATGCCTGCCAGACAAAATCCTGGCTAATACTCTACCCTGCCCCCCCCCCAACTCAAAATCCTGGATCCGCCCCTGGCGTCACCTCACTAATAGATGTCTATGTGCTAAATTTTATGGAAATTCATTGAGGACCTTTGAAGATACGGAGGTAAACGTAAAAAACTATAATTGCCATTAGGGGGCACACTCAGTCTGGTAGACCGATTTGTCCAAAAGTCGCCGTCGTCTGTTGTCAACTTCATATAAATACATTCGTTAAATTTAATAAAGATCCTGTAGAGCGTAGGAGATACAGCCATGGGTGCAAAACTGCCACTAGGAGGCGCGTCAGTAGTTGAAGTCGTCAGAAAATCATCGTCAACTGTCTTTTTCATAGTAAGAACATAATGCCAATTTTCACAATCATCCTTCGAGTGGTTTGGTTGTTAGAGGGGCAGATGCCAAAAAATGACTCGAAAATAGTAAAAATAGCCACAAGATGGCGCAAAATGCCTCAAATCCATCCGAAAACCAGAGGATAGCATCAACTTATTAATAGATGCCTATGTGCCAAATTTCACGAAAATCGGTTAAGGGCCTTTGAAAATACAGAGATAAACGTAAAAAACTAAAATTGCCACTAGGGGGCACAGCAGTATTTGGGTCAGACCGAAACTCGTCGCCCTCTGTTGTCAACCCCATAGGAACACACCTGCCACATTTCAATAAGATTCTGCAAGGGATTTAGGAGATACAGCCGCGGACGCCGGATGCCAGACGCCCGGACAGAGATGACGGCAATATGCGACCACATATAAATATGTGGGCACATAAAAATGACTTGTTCTAACACTCACCTCATCTGGTGATGATATGCCTGGGTGATAGTATGGTAAATGTATCGGTTCCATATTCATGGCAATTTCTAAACTGAAAAAAATCGAAACATATTCAAGTCTAGTCAGTACGCCACCTCTGGCCACATCACGTGACCTAATGAATACTTCAGAAAAGATTACTAATACTGCCCCAAACCGGGACTCGAAACCAGGACTTTGCGCTAAGCATGCAGACACACTGATCCATCAGGACCACTAATACAGAAATCTAATCAGATTTTTAGTGGGCATCCAATAATCCCTGGGATCTAAACTTTTGGTCAGCAGTATTGAGTAACAAGTCATAAAGGAATCTGTAATTATTTTCACTGATTGAAAACTTTTGATGTAACTTTTTACCACTTTTATGTGATGGACTTACAACACTTTGATATCCAGGAGTTGATCCACAGGTCAAATGATAATTTTGGATAGGTTAGGGCTTGTGTGAATGTGCACAAATTTTGTAATATAGAAAAATACCCGCAACTAGCATATTCATAAAAATAATTAGCAGCACATATGAAAATCAAAGTGTTTTTTTCAGGGACAAGTGACCCCAAAAATGTGTACGTTTAGGAAAAACATTGAAAGATATTGGAAATTCATATATGGACATCTTAGGAGGCCGTTGATGTCTTTAATTCCTTCCAACTCGAACAAGTACTCCCGACGGTAATCTAACTTTTTCCTCAAGCAGTCCTTACCTATGTTGCCCAAATCAACCTGGCCATTTTTAACAAGTGATGCATGTGCTCCTGTCGGGGGCAGTAAAAATAGAAGTGCGCGTAGTGTAAAAATGGCCAGTTGCCAATTTGAGCAACTGAACAAAGGACTACACCATGACAGCGTTTTCCCGTTCAGTGACTTTACCAGATGAAGGGGGTGTTGAGCGTGTAATAACATCTAGCTTCTTTGTTAACTGCCAAGCCCAGTCTTTTGTCTGTTATGACAACAGGCAGGCCAATTATCTTCGAGGCTCATTACAGACCACCATCAAACCCAGACTGAATTGGTACATTCGGAACGAATAGATTATCGTAACTTCGGTTGCAGTTGGGTGATTTTGGCGATTCAAAAACTAAACATGATCACCATTTGACGAGGATTTCAGAAATGCTATTGGTTTATGTTCATACTTAACTTTTATTTTCAACAGGACAGGCCAGTAAGGCTAGATATGATCGAACAAACTTGAGAGAGCTCGCCCTCGGACCATGAATGCCAGAATGGAGTTAATCAGTCGTGTAAGATATTGGCTACAGGGGTAAACTTCCCAACTTGATGTTGCGCTATAGAATCGAACAAGTTGGGAGCAACGGGAAAACGTTGTAAATGCAACGGAAAAAGTTTGATTATGGGAGCTAGTGTTCGTTCGAGTTGGAAGGAATTAAAGACACCAACGGCCTCTTATAATGTGCCTCTTTATGCTCGAAAGGTACTTATAACAACGTGACTTTGATGTTTTAATCAGTGTGTGGCACAATTTGCCAAAAAGCTTCCAGCGTATGAAGCTTGTATAGGAGCCAGATAGACAAGGCTGTGGTCACTGCAATTGGGTCCTAAAACTAGCGAAACTGGGCTTTCAAATGACCTGAAATGTTAATATTGTCACAAACCCAATTCTAACTTTTTGTCTCAATGTTGAACTTTTCACGGAATTGCACACTTACGTCACCACTCACTGCTCAGTCACCAAGTCCACATGCGGTTTTGTTTGGCGTCTCCAACCCCCGGGGGAACTAATCGGGGAACACACACAAAAACAAAAACTCGTCGAGCAACAAGCAATGTGCAATTTTAGTTCAATCCAATGTCTCTTGTCAATAGAACGCCGATTACCCGACACATTTAATCAACTAACGAACTTACATAAAGACGCACTGCCAATATCACGTCCACGTTGTGAATGTTAGCAGAAGAGTTGAGTAAATTTCCTACCAGCAAGGAGTGAGTACAGTACACTCCTTGCTACCAGCAGGCTAGTAAATTTCCCTGACGTACCTCGTTTCCGGGTTGGATATAGGTCATTGTTGTTGGAGTGTACCACGTGACGAGTTCGAGAAACATTTGGAGCTAGATTCGTTTTAGGTATTGCTTTTGTAAATCTTCGTATCACGTGTGGAAGAATAATATTTTTGGCTCCTGTTTTGCTTTATGAACTGTTTTGTACGAGATCATCCCATTTTAGTTAGTCATTTTGTGACCTCAATGTTAGCGTGACGTCATGGGTAGGGTTTCCTTGCGGGTGAGAGATTCAACAAGTGTCCGCTGGCTGTGTTGAGATGGTTAGTGCCCTCCACACGGCTTCACTGGTAAGTTTGAGGTCTCTAGTCTTGTGTTTTGAACTCGGCACTGGTTGTGGGCACTAGTCGGATAAAGAGGACCCTGATTTAGAGATCCAGGCAATCACTGAATTACGGCTAGGTATTTAGTGAATGAAACTGGTTCTGACTGTTCTACATTAATTCAGAAGGCCTACACTAGTAATAGACACGTACCGTAACCCACTTGCAACCAAGTCAAGATTCACCAGTTCCCTTTTGTATTGATGTGTTTTTTAAACAGTTAAAGCTGCAAAACCTAGATATAGACTTTTGGTTTATACTAGTTACCACTGTAAGATTAGTTTCGACTTGATTCTTCTGGGAGACTAAGTGATTTCTGCCTCTAGGTTTACAGCTCGTTATTGGTTGGAACCTAACTCAGTAACTCACTAACTGATTCTCTAACCTAGGTACCCTAAGTTCTGGTACTAGTATTTTGCTATAGGTCTTGTTACTAGACTGGTAGCCCTCACGTGTATTTTACCAACATATAAGAGCTAGTGATTGCTAGCTTTTGAATGAAAATTCATTGAAAACTACTGTAGAGAGGGTTTAACAAGTTCAAACTCACTCATCAATGAACTTAGTCCTATTAATTCTTTCATCCTTTGCTTTTGCTGTTAAGTTTTTAGATTCAATCCTATTACTAGTCCAATATACTTAGCCTCTTATGTTCAAACTCATGGGTTGACAGCCACGTTTTCGCCTTATGAATAGGCCAGAAAGCTTAGTTCATTAGGGCCGGTGTCTTTTTCGTCGGTGTAACAAAATGGGGTAGGAGTACAGACACGAAGCAAGTCTACTTTTTTGGATTGATGTTAGAATTCTGTTGGTTAAAAATGACTAATGTAGTATTTCTCTGAATGTCAGGTGCCTTTGAAAATATGTAATTCTTCATTTTATTTTGCAAAAAATAATTCCGAAAACAATTTCAAAGACTGAATATCTTACCTCTGATTTAATAAGTCTTAACTGCTTTCATATTTTATCAAGGGGCTCATTTATTGACTTAAAATAATATTTAGAATTTAATTTTGTTGATTCTAGTAGTAGCACAGGTTATGAAGTTGTGCACTTACGCACCCTAAATATTACTTGTTTATAGATTTGATGATGTATAGTTGCAAATTTATAAAATATTGTTGAATTTCATGGATTGAAACTTAAAAATTTATGAACACCCACATTATGATTTATTTCATTCTGAATGCAAACTCGCAAAATGTCGCATATTTGATGACACACTTGGCTTCTCTTAGTGGCTTTTGGCGTCAAACAGATATCTGCCAGAGCCCCCCAGTGATTGTGCTGTAATTGTTGTGTGATGGCGCTGTGGCCAAGTGAGACATGGATCGTTAGTCAGTATGGACTCATGGATGGACATTAGCCCTATAGGTCATGATCAGTATGGACTCATGGACTGACATTAGCCCTATAGGTCATCATGGTCAGCCTAACTAATGAAGGATAAACTAATGCTTCTGACCAAACTGTCTTTGTCACCAATTTTAACGTGGTTTCTTTTAATTTATTTCATGTCGGACCTTTTGTGTAAGACACTGAATCTGCAAAATATATCTGAGCCCCAACCGAGCACTACGAGGGACAATCTGCGTGTTAAACGAACAGATGCAAAAACTAAGACCAATATATTTTTTTTCTCGCAGGTTTCACATTAACCCTAAGAACAAACGGAGTCCTTTCACATTCTTGATTTGCATATCTGGAATGTAAAAAGTTTGCGTTAGTGTGCGACATGTAGCATGAGTGCAATCGAAAAGGCATTTGTTAGCTTAAGGTTGTCGCTTGGTTTTCTGTATTCGGTCCAGAGTGTCTGCTTGTATGGCGAAATAGCAATAGTTGTCAATATTTGAAAATGTAAAATTGAGACATTCTGGATCTAGACCACACCGCAAGGGGCAAATGTTCATCGCAGCACCCAGAAAAAATTGGATGGCGTTTTTTTTTATATTTAGTCCCATCTGCAAAATGGAACTGGTAATTTGAGAGGTAAATTGGGTGCAGATTGAAACACAAAAGTATACTGTTACGTAAGTCTCATTGTGTGTGTGGGAAAGTTGTCAATTCTGGTGCTGGGGCAGGACGTGGGATAAAGCTTCAAAATGTATGACTGTTGGTCAAAGTGGCAACAGTTGGTTAAGCAGTATGAAAACCTGTCAAATTCCCCTGAATAGTAGGTGAGTGGTCATGAGTCGTGTATTTGGGTGCAGATGTCAACCTGGGAATGTGTAGCTCCTTATACCAAGGCTATGTAGGGTCTTATCAGCAAGTCTGTCATCAGCCAAATTCTACAAACCTGTAGATTTTTAAGTCAATTAATCTATATGTTCTCTGAATTTGAATTTTGACTTTATTTCAAATCTGCCGCAAATCAAGTTACATGGTCTTGTGTTTTTTGTAAACTTTCTAAAACAAAAAAGAAAGGTACATTCATAGCAAAACAATGGTATAATTAACTTGACCAAATTTTGTTTGATATCAATGTTAAAGATGAAATCTCAAAAATGCTGGTTGTAGTCTTAAAAATTTTCATTTTGTTTTAAGCAACCTTTAATTTTTTCATAAAAATCATTTAAGATTGATAACCCCTCATGCAAAGGTAGGACATTTTAAAAACAATATTGCATACCGTGGTTTGGAGGACAGTGCTTAAAGTATTTTCTGAAAGTTCAGTATGAATTCTGTGAGCCATATCTGAGATCTGATGTTCTGAAGTTAGGCAAATTTGGACATTTCTCAATGATCCTACATTCCTTCAGGCGTCATTATGCTTCAGTTTAAACATGAGTTACGTACAGTTTCATTAAACCATTTCTTTGTCTCAAAAAACAGGTTTTGATTTAGGCCATGTGCCATTGCAAAATTGGTCTCAAATTGTTCCTTAGTCAAATGGGAAATGATGTCAGCGGTTTAAACAATTTGACAGTTATTTCTAGACGAAATTTCGAGTCATGTGGTGACCTGGAATACTGTATCCATTTACATTGTTTGTTTCAAAATCAATGCTGTCAAAATCCACGGTTTTCATCAAATTGTTGGTCTTTAGCAACGCAAATTTGTGTTACTGGATACAGGTTTCTTCCCCTCTGTTTAACTTGATAAGATTCAGATAGCTTTTTAAATGAATCGTCAGTTTTATCTTCACAAGCCAGATTTCTACGTATTACTTTTTCTTTTTCATTTCAGATGTTGTTGCCTTCTTGGAAAATATGTTTTCATTATCACATGCATTAAAGCTTTATATATCCTGCTTCCGTTAAGGAGGCTTTTTGCCTTGTTTTGCTGAGAAAAAAAAACAAATATCAAATTCTGTATGCCTTTTGCCTTCACAAAATCTCGTAATTTTGCTAACGGTGACAGGGTTATATTATTATAGTCTAATTAGGGGTAGATCTCAAACAATGCTTACCAAAGTTATTCTCAAGTTCACAATTTCAGGGTTTTCTATGCAAAATAAAGTCTGAAACATTTTCTTGAGTTGCTGATTGTTTTGATGTTCTTGTTGGCGACCTAAATAGAAACCTACAGTATCACGGTATGAAATATGCCAATGATGTTGTGAAAAGTAAAAGGCATGTATTGGCTAGTTACTTTCACCTTGTCTGTGCATTGGCGTCCACACTACAGACTCTTTCTTACTAACGTTGACATGTCATTGTTTTGGCGAATTGGGAGTTGCGGTCAGTATGAATGGTTACTTTACAAAAAACAGGTGGATTTAACTCATGAGAACGTATACTCCGGCATATCAATGGTCAATTTCAGTCTCATTGAAGTTATTGGTAGAGACCACAGCTATCATCAACTAAGGTCTAACCATCACTAATATTTCCTAATATTTTGCTCAAATAATCACCAGTTGCATTAGAAATAAGCTCTACTTCTCCTGTTGCATGTAAATGTTCTCAGTTTGTCACATTAACAAAGCTTAGAATTTTCCTTTTATAAGAGGATTTCCTCTTTTTTGGTTTCGATTTCCTCTTATTTGATTTTCTCTTTTTTCATCTCTTTTGAATCGTTATGTTGACTCTATTCTTGGAAAAATGTTTATTTCACTTAAATTTTACAACACATTTAAGATATTTCTATCACATGATCCTAGTTAATTGCGGACGATACATCACCTGGAAAAGTATTCCTCTGTTTTGTCATTAGTCATTGAAAGCCCTGCGTTAAGGAAATACTCCCATCTTGTCTGCGCGTTGGTGTGCTTAGTATGACTTGTGTTGGTTCATGGTGTTACCTTACCTGGATAAGGTAGGATTAGTTGTCAAAGGTGTAACAAGTTGCCTAGTGCAAGCACGGCCCAGACTACTAGTAAAGCTAGTGACAACTCCTTCCAGGAGTGACTTGTTTTACGTCCACCCCTGATGTGGACATAGTGTGGGCAGCATGATCAGTCTCAAATATTGAGGAATTGCCATTTCTTTCCAAACCCTGGAACATACCTGGTAACGTCTATACCGAGTAAGGCAGGAATTGAGACAAATTTTGGTGAGGTGCATGGTCTTAAGTTGGTATCTTTAGTAGAGGGGCATTTTCTTCTCATCCACTGCCTAAAGTTCAAATTACAACCAAGGTGAGAAAATGATAAATCATGACTTTCATTTCAAATAACAAATTGCTTAATTTAAAGAAATGTGATTTTATGTTGAGTTTTTGTTGTTAATTGATAATGCACATCATATTTCACAACGTGTAAGATATCGTGCTAAACAGAGAACAGGCATTAACACAAATTTATACTTTTTATGTGACTTAGTGTTGTGAAAGGGCTAATTTGAATTTTATTAAAGACACAACTTCTCATCTTGCCATCAAACATATTTCAACATTTGAACATCATAACATGAGTATCATTCGGGGAAATTAAGTGTGGCAGTCGTGATCTGACTTCGATGCATCTTTTGAGAAGGTTAAATTGCTTATGCAGCATCGCTTGCTCTAAAATTGCTTATGCAGCATCGTTTGCTCTAAAATTGCTTATGCAGCATCGTTTGCTCTAAAATTGCTTATGCAGCATCGTTTGCTCTAAAATTGTTTATGCAGCATAGTTTGCTCTAAAATTGCTTATGCAGCATCGCTTGCTCTAAAATTGCTCAAAAAGTCGATGGTCTCCTATTTTTTGAAGCTATCAACATTTTAAAAAAATTAATGACAAATTTCACAAAAGTTGTTATTTTTTAAAACTGCTGCGTTTCTCGATAGGATTTTCAACAAAAGTAAGAAGTAGGTTCAATTCGTCTAGAATAGATGGCAAAAGTGTGATATAAGGTGCCCACATTTTTAGAACCAGTTTGATGCCTGTTATTCAATGGAGAAAAATGCGGCACATTGTATCAGACCATTACCGGAACAGATAAAATGAGAATTGCCCAAGCCCACAGTTATGACATTCTGCACCAACTTCTCTTGTTACAGGATATCCAAACACAAACCAGATTTTCTGACTGCAAGAGATAAATCTTGACAGTAGCTGTTGTGGCAGTGGCAAGCCAGTGATAACCCATCACTATATTGAGTGCCTCCTGTAAGAAGCAGATTGCAAACCAGGGGAAACTGTGGATTCCTGCTGGAAATATAAACTTTAAACCTATTATCTACATGTAGAGTTGTAACTAAACCAACATGTTTGTGGGTTCTCAGCCTGCGCTTTTGAAAATTATTCTAATATGAAGTTAGGAGTTCTTGCTCAGAGTTCAGTAATAGTGGTATTCCTGACGGCATTTTGAGAACAAGTTGTCTCTACTTTGCATCAAACTCTCATCAAAAATCCACCATGATGCGTATTTGTACACTGAGTTTGTGGTCTTCCTCCATTTTGCTTATCACTGTTACACCTAATATATATTGTTATGTGGGGATGTTTGCACAGTATGTAATAGAGCCATCCCCGATTACACAGCTACACTGGAATATCGCTGCAATGCCCTTCAAGAACTTAGGTATTCCACGCCATTGGAGTTCCACATGTTCTGTGTATTCTTTTCAAGTTTTTCTACTCTGCATTACTTCATCCGTCCTTCAAATGCCAAAGAAGTATTACTGCTGTGTTGTGGGCTACAAATCCGACTGGAGAAAGTTGGATAAATTTGACAAATATCCGTGGATGTGTGACCTTAAGTTCTTTGCGTTCCCGACATCAATCTGAAGACAAGAAAATGCGGGGCGTGTGTTTAAAGCAAGATCGTCGGGTTGAAGCAAACGCAATCCCCTTTCTTAGAGATTATACCTTTTTTATTGCGGTGCTTGTAAATGGTTTAAGTCGGAAATATTTTCATAGCCATACACTTTGGCAGATTCTGATATGATCTGTGAAAATGTGTCTTGACATTCAATAATAAGGCAGGGAAAACGATGCGCTTTTTTTTCAGTGCTATAAAGGAGAGTTCTATGGCTGTATAATGCAGGACCGCCCTATTGTCTAGTTAGAAATTGCTCGGCAGACTAGATCACCTTTGCGGATAGCTGAAAGTCCCTTGTTTGAAGCCTTTTGGAACAGCGATCTTTTTATATTTAACTATAGGTTGTGTGATATAGCCGCCATATGTGGTGTGCATTCAGACTTATGGTTCTTGCTGAAATGGTGCTATTATTACAGCACCTTATTTCACTATCTGAGTATGCCACTATTGTTTCAACTGCAGTAGAATAGAAAATGAGTACTACTATGCATTAATTTTTCAAACATTTGTGTTGTAAAGCAGAGAAGACATTGGCTCAGGTTGACCCAGTTGAAAGTTCGTTGTCATTTACTATAAAATATTTAAAGACTTGGAAGTTGGAAAAGGACAATTTTTGTCTAAAATGTTTGAGATGTCGCCATACCAACTTTCTTAGGTACTGTCATTAGTGACAGCAGTTAGCAATTGATAATTCTAATGACCATTTGGTTGACCTCAGTGTAGACTCAGTGCTGGAATCCGGTTCCTTAAAAAGATTTGACTAATCTGAAAGCTGTGCCCAATTTCGCTTATCAGGAGATTCGTTTTTAGACAATCCATTATTTATTTCTCTAAAAAATATTACCAAAATTGTCATTTTATTTCAAGGCTTATTAACTTGTGGCAAATAATGTAAACTTAGTCCAAAAATTTTCAAAATTCATGCAAAGCTAACGGACTGAAGTTTTCTTAATCTTTATTTCTGTTTGTGAAAGTACACAGATCGCGGGCTCGGTAAATAGGTAAAGAATTTGATTGGTCCTCTCTCACTTGGTAATGGGTATGAGGTCAGGTTGAAGCAACTGCATTGCGAGATAAAATTAATTGCACACTATTCTGTTTCTCCATCATGACAGCTGATTCTGCTAGCAGCACAAATTACTGGTAGTAACTGTTGGAGCAAAAAAAAACAAAGTGGCTCAGCCATCTTATTACCGTACCTTTCTTGTTAATTTCCCAGTATTCTCTCTGGCTCATGAGATAAAACTACTCTTGACGGTGACTTTGGCCTCTGCTCAGACATCATTAAGGGGAATTCTGGGTCATTTTGTTTGAATGCTTTTGGCTCGTACTGTACCTTTTAACCGATGTTCCGATGTTCCGTCAAATGGTGTAATCGTTTGATTTAGACCACTTAATGGTGTAAATTTGGTGGCAGAGTGTTCTTTATTCAGATAAGAAATGATGTCTGGCTTGCAACAAACTAGCAATCCTTTATTTATGATGTTCATGGTTGTTGGTGTAGTGGGCCGCTTTGACGAACCAACTTGTAAAGTCTTTGTTTGTTGTTCCAAGTTTGTGAACTCAAATACAATTTGACCAAGGAACTACCGTAATCGTTCGGGTTAACGCCCATGCTCAGTTAACCGCCCACCCCCTACTTTAGGTGGATTTTCGATTTAACCGCCCACTGCTCAGTTAAGCGCCCCCCTGCGATTTTTGAAGATTTCCAGTTAAGCGCCCACTTCTCGGTTAAGCGCCCATCCCCGACTTTTAAAGAATGAAGATTTAGCGCCTAGTGCTAAGGAAATGCGCGATTCCCCGTCTTTTAGAAAAAGATCGACGATCACAATGAGTGCAACGACGCCGGNGGGCTATTACTCAGCAATTTTGTAAATTTAATAGTGAATGACTAATCTGAGGACAAGAGAACCTTTGTTGGGATCATCCGCTGTTATGATGTTTTCACAGTCATTTGGCGACGTGACGATAAAGCTCTTTGAAAAGGGCTACGCGTTCCGAGTATGATTGTCGTGTCGGGATTTAGATCGCCAGGTAAAGATTAACCGCCCAGGGCGGTTGTCTGTCGTAATAAGCGCCCATGTTCGGTTAACCGCCCATCCCCTACTTTACGTGGATTTTCGATTTAACCGCCCACTGCTCGGTTAAACGCCCTCCCCCGATTTTTTGGATTCGCCAATTTAACCGCCCAGGGCGTTAACCCGAACGATTACGGTACATGTGACCAAAGTTGTCTAAGTCAATGAAAGTCTGTCAAAACTAGTGAGTTAAAGAGTTTGCATTAATAGTAAAAGAAAAATTATGATTTAGAATACGCAAATTTTTTTAAAATTTTAAACTTTCACATTTTTATCGAATGAAATTTGATATTGTTATTCGTATTGTTTTGCTACAAATGTACCTTTCTTTTTTGCAGCACTTGACCAATGTGATTGCTGTTTTGTACACAGTCTGAATTGAAATTTTACAAGACATTCTGCTTTCAGAAAATGTGTCCTTTTACTGAGTCAAATTCTAGTGGTTTGTTGATATTTGGGGAAGTGCACAAGTCTTGATGATAAGGCCTAGATGACCTTATCTATAGCCATATTAAGTCAAATGCCAAAAATCACAGGAGTTGTTCTTTTGCTTGCAGGTAATTTGGACGTCTTTTAGAGATGAGTTGAATTAGAAGACAAATTCTGTTGGAACAGAGGAGCAGCAGGTTGTAGACCTTCAACTGTGATGTGATACGTTGCTAGGTCAACAGCTTTTCCTATTCTCAACAATGGGGTTGTCCTATTTTCTGCAAGCCTGCCTTATTATCTCGACGGCTTGCAATACTGGTTTGTGCAGTGTCAGTTGGTTGGCTGAGCGTGTTCTATCGCATAACTATGCACCTCTACGGCAAGTGGCTTACGACAGTGTTACAAACAACGTTTTTGTCGGAGGTAGAAATGTTGTGATGCAGCTCCTAGCTAACGAGTCTACGCTAAAGTCCACATATGAACATGTCATAGGACCAATCAATGACAATCCACTGTGCCCACCTGAACCCCAGGACTGTGAGGAGCTACGTACACGAACTTCCAATCACGTAGCAGTGCTGGAGGTCAACACGTGCGATCGCTACCTGTTGTTTTGTGGCAGTGCAAAACAGGGTGTTTGCTGGGTTGCTAATCTCGAAAATGTCAGAGATGGGTCAAAGGAAATGCCAGGAAACAACATTTTGAATTACGGTGGTGGAAAAAAATCTGTTGTGTCATTTTTTGGATATGGTTTACAAAAAAATTGTGTTCTGTACTCGGCCGTGGCTTATGATGGTCGAAAATTTGATAAATTCTACCCTTCAACCGTTTCAAGTAGATATATAACAGTCAAAGATGGTGTTTACAATATGGCATATACATATAAATCTACTACTTTCAAGGCTTTCTCTGGATTACAAGTGGTCAAGAATTATGCAAATTCAACAAATTTAACTTACATTCACGCATTTGAGCACAATAAATTCTCTTATTTTGTGGTTGTTGAAAATCCGCCGTCGACTCATAAGTTCGTCACCCATTTAGGCCGTGTTTGTCAAGATGATCATTCGTTTTCCTCTTACATTGAAATTCCGTTGACCTGTGGCGATTTCAACATTGCGCAGGCAGCGTTTTTGTACAAAGACCGCAATGCAGTTGTTGATCTCATCGTCACCTTCGGCAAAAATGAGGGGGCGGGGAATGTGGCGGATGCTGGCAGCGGTACCAGGGTGTGCGTGTACTCCATGGCGGCCATTCAGCAGACATTCAAAGAGACAATAAAACGCTGTTTTGCTGGCTTCGTTGGAAAATTAATGTCATGGTTTGTAGGCACGCCACTGTCTTGTGAGGTATGTATGACTTATGCACCCACATTGCGTAGTGTGGTTAACATTGTGTATTTTTATATCCCCACATATTTATATGTGGACACATTATGCCGTCATCTCTGTCCGGCGTCCTCAACGTATTTCCATAAAATTTGGCATATAGACATCTATTGGTGAGATAACGCTATCCTCCCATTTTTGGATGGCTTTGACCTAGTTTGTGCCACCTAGTGGCCATTTTTACTGTTTTCGAGTCTGTTTTGTGGCGTCCACCCCTCTATCAACCAAACCGCTCTAAGGATCATTGTGAAAATTAATATGTATGTTCTTACTATGAAGAGGACGGCTGACAATGATTTTCCGACTTCGAAAACTGTGGAACCTCCTAGTGGCAGTTTGTTTTTTCTCCTAAACCGTTTGCAGAATGTTTACTAAATGTAGCAAGTGTATTTATATGATGCTAAGAGAGGACTACGACTTTCAGACGGATCTGACTATCAGTGTGCCCCCTAGTGGCAATTTTAGTTTTTAACGTTTATCTTCAAAGGTCGTCGACACATTTTCAGAAAATTTGGAATATAGGCATCTATTGGTGAGATGATGCTGTCATTCCATTTTCGGATGGAATCGAGGTACTTTGGGCCATCTAGTGGCCATTTTTGCTGTTTTTTCGAGTGTGATTTTTGGCTTCCAGCCCTCAATCAATCAAACCATTCTAAGGATGATTTTGAAAATTGCCGTATATGTTCTCAGTGTGAAGAGGACAGTTGACAATGACGACTTTGACTACTGTGGCACCTCCTAGTGGTAGTTTTGTTTTGTTTTGCGCCCATAGCTGCATCTCCTAAACCCATTGCAGGATCTTAATGAAGCTAACAACAACGATGACATCT
This sequence comes from Phoronis australis, assembly GCA_002633005.1. NCBI lineage: Eukaryota > Metazoa > Phoronida > Phoronidae > Phoronis > Phoronis australis. The sequence goes on along the minus strand of NMRA01000070.1, from coordinate 582,883 downwards.
TTCAGGTGGATCCAACGAATGCTTTAACCCTTAGTGGCAATTTAATTTTTTCTGTTTTCCTTTGTTTCTCTGAAGTTCCTTGACAGATTTTTATGAAATTTGATAAATAGCTTTGTATTAAAGAAGCATGTTCCCATTTTCAGATGGATTGGACATTTTTGCGCCATGTATTGGCCATTTTCATGTAACAAACAACTTCAGAAGCACACCATTTGCGGTGTATTCGTGGGCACATTTCAACGCTCCGCATTGCTTTTGTTAGAGTCTGGATGTTGTCAGTAAAGGCCATTATATGGATCTTTTGCACCTGTAGTTAAAAACCATATACTCATAGCTTACAGGTTACGGAAAGGGGCAAGAAAGTCACCTTCTGTCTAAAGAAAGTTTTCTGCTTTTGAGCGCAAACATATCGTACAACTGTACTTCTCGTATTGTTCGTTGCTCTGTTAAGAATTTATATCTAAACTTGAGAAAATCTCAATTCTAACTTGTTACATTAAGTTAGTTTCCACTCCAAAAATGAATTTTTAATGTCTCAAGCATTAATTTTGACTGTTAGAAAACAGGGCTTGGAATTTTTCGCGGAAACACGGGTTTCCGCTTTTTTCAAATGTGCTTTCCGCTTTTTTATGATATTTCCGCGTAAAAAAATCTGATTTGATATAAAATTTCCGCGGCAAATTCCTTTCTTACCGCGGCGTTGCAGACGACGTTCACCTCGAAAAGCGGAAGTTGCTCTTTATGTTTCGGAGGAACGTAAATTTTCAACATTGCCGGGGCATCTGGGACAGCGTGGTGGGATTTTCAATGGTGTCTCGTGGTATTGTTAAGCGCGGCGACAAATACTACCGCTCTGCAGCCAAAAATGTGTGGGTTGGGAGTGGACGGGCGAGCTAAAAGGACGCAGACGCATGCTACTGATGGTGGTAACGTTTTTTTATATTTTTTTTTAGTCCTCCCGATTTTTATCGGGGAAAGGTTCACATTGACCATTTCAAGGCTGGTTATCGGGCATGATTTGGGCTGTAAAAGTTTCAAAGTTTCCGCGTTTTTTGTCATTGGTTATTCCAAGCCCTGAGAAAAACAAGAAGTTAAATCTTTATTTTTGTTTAAAATACTTTAAAGTAATTATTTAGAATGTGCTTTTTTGCAAAGTGTGCAAGGACTTGAATTAGTAAAACTAGGCCATGGGCCGTAACTCGTCTTTTCTTCCACTGACTGTCAGGGTACAACTTCATTGTTTGTAAGAGGCTGGATATATCTACAAGCATTTGATATTCGGAGAGTCTCTGCATTTTAAGCTGGGACTGCCATTTTTTGGTGAAAAAGTCAGTTTTAGTATGATGTACTTTTATGGCAGAGATATAACCAGGACATTCAAGAGGATACATGCTTTTTGGACGCAAACAAACAGCTATGGGGGAAATCCAGTCCTCCTCATCGACTCCTCATCCCCCTGTCGCATCTGCTGACGTCAATTGTTGTCAGAACGTATGTGAAAAACGAGGCACGCATTCCAGTTATTGTGGCTGGAACTCACGATGGTCGACTGTTGAAGGTGAGGCAACAGGATTAAAATTCCTGGTAACACATTTATTAACTGATCTACATTATTCTCCCTCTGTATGCAATTTGACCATAGCAAAATTGGAAATAAACCCTGAGGCATGAAATTTGGACCTTAACCCTCTCTTTCCCCTGACACTGTAGTGTGTGTTTTGTAAGGCTCTGTCATTCCAAACTCATTCTCGGAAGATACGAGCCCGTCTTGACATCCTTATAAGACGACCAGGGAACAGGAAAATTTAACCAGCATACCTTAAATGCGACAGTGCACACGCGCTTTTAGTCAGATTGTATTTGGATCCCACTCATTTTTCCTGGTTTTCTAGATCGTTCTGAGATACGCCTTGGTGTGACAAGGCCACTACTATCAGTACACAGGGCAAGTGTCATGGAATGTACCCTGGTTACATGTTCCAAACAGTGTTGAACAAAAGTTATGCAATCGACTGTACTGAGCTGTAGGATTCTGTAGTTGAACATTACCTGGAAGTTCTGATGAAATGCCCACATCACCAAAAATAAATGATAATAGTCTGCGACCTCGATTTATGTCTAAATGTTTATATCAGACTAAAACAACATGTAGGTTTCAGTAAAGTTTGTCAATCAGAAATGTTGAAATTCTTTGTTTAGTCATGGTTTTTGTAGAGAGTGTCCAGAAACATGCCGATTTTTTCTCTCTTGGCCACGTCGTCCAATCCATCGTTTTTTAAAACTGGCCGTCCAATGGCGGCTGCTAGATGGGACGCTGGTTCCAACGTGAACGTTTTGCTCTTCTTCGCTGACCTGGCATGATGAGCTGGGGTCTCAGCTCAGCAGATGAGCTGGGGTCTCAGCTCAGCAGATGAGCTGGGGTCTCAGCTCAGCAGATGAGCTGGGGTNATCAGACTAAAACAACATGTAGGTTTCAGTAAAGTTTGTCAATCAGAAATGTTGAAATTCTTTGTTTAGTCATGGTTTTTGTAGAGAGTGTCCAGAAACATGCCGATTTTTTCTCTCTTGGCCACGTCGTCCAATCCATCGTTTTTTAAAACTGGCCGTCCAATGGCGGCTGCTAGATGGGACGCTGGTTCCAACGTGAACGTTTTGCTCTTCTTTGCTGACCTGGCATGATGAGCTGGGGTCTCAGCTCAGCAGATGAGCTGGGGTCTCAGCTCAGCAGATGAGCTGGGGTCTCAGCTCAGCCACATAAAGTGGCCTTTACTGTATTGCACTGTTAGTTTTTGCAAACTAAAAGCCTGGTGACTCACATGTGTGTTAAGTGTCTTCCACACTCAGACTTGCCCTAGAACAAGTTACTCATTGAATGAGTTGTTGCTATTTTTAAGGGCTGTCTTGACGCTACTTGATCTAGTGCAACTTGCATCATTTGTGACAACTTACTCCACCTTATCGATGTTCCAGATAGCTTGCGCCACTTCTAATTCCTGTGTGGCTACAAAGCTGGGGCAAGAAAGCAGTAATTATCAGCTGCGATTACACATAGATGGGTCTTCTTTTTGCGCCATCAGCTGTTCGTTGTCATGAATAGAGCGACAATCCTAGTTATCAGATATATGTGTGCACCAGTGCAAGTTGTTCTAGGGCGGTGTGTGGACGGGACTTTTGAGGCATTTGCCAATTAATGCACTGTGGATGACTTAAAGGGGATCGCAGTTTATGATCAACTGTAATGCCATTGTTCATGCGGTATATTTCATCATAACTCTCTGTTTCGAGATTTTGTCGTCGCGGATGTGTAACCTGAGTTTCAAAAAGTTGATCTGGTATTCAGCTCATGTTGAAAAGAAGGCCCTGGAAAATGTTTAAGCTTATAGCACATCTTGAGTAAAGGATTTCCTTTCAAAAATGCATTATTTTCAATTTGTGGACATTTTCGGTAAAGTTGGGTAAGAGAAGCATGTAACATGTTCCATAGAACTCTAGCCTTGGAATGCCAACTCCAATCTTGCAGCCGCTGAGGTTGCGCCAAGCATGCTTGAGAGTTGTTTGCATTCATTTGCTCCGGTGTGTGTATACATGCTATGGAATTTACTGTACAGTCCCTAAAACTTTTCGCTACTCTGCTGATTTTGAAGTAAATTGCATACGAGCCATATCATTGGAAAGCCCTTCATCAGTTACTGGTGATTATATCTGAAGGAAACGACAAATAATTTAATTTGTAAATAATTACCATTTTACATACCTGGCTGCTTTTAAAATATTTCTTAATTCTAAAAACCAAAAGTGTTGCCAAAATGCAAAAAAATAACAGTATGTAATTGTAATATAAAAAAGAAAATGAACCAGAGAGGTTATATGAATGACTAGTTAAGCCTTTAGGGAAATAATTTCAATGATTCAAACGATTTCTACCATATAAAGACAAAGGTTTTAGAATAGGGATACCTCACACTTGCTATGCATTGATTATTCAGGCATTTATTCAAAATTATTCATCTTTATATATTATAGTTAATTGGGCCTTGGATGCGTTAGGTACAATAACATTCTTCAGTAAAAATTTAGAATGCAGTCACATTTCAAAAAATGCAATAAACTACTCCAAGTATCTATCGGAAATTTGCAGATAAAGGTTTTCTGATGCATAGAAAATAGGCAATCATCAGGTAGGTTTGAAATGTACTCTGGATAGCTCACCACATTGGTTGCGGTGTTAGACTTTCCATGAAAGTTTTGATGTAACTATCTTCTGCAGAAAGTAAAAGTTAGTGATCCTGGTACTTGTAGTGTTTATTACCATAAACAAGAGACATTGGAACACATTTTACGATCATTATGTTTCAAAGGAAATTTCACTCTGGAAAATAACAGTATTCATAAAAAGAGATGATGCCATTTTGAACACCTGTTGCTTAGTTGTCGCGGTCAAAATTCAAGAACGGAAAAACGTAATAACTGCATTGAAACACAAAACTCCAGGATAAAAAGCAGGACATCTTGGGTCTAAGCCAAAACATAACGGTGAAATGTTCGCTGCAAAATACAAAGACGTACCGACTGTTTTGTGCCGAACAGGAAATGTAACACCTAAAATGCCTGACAGCATTTTTTGTTACTGCATTTTATAATTGAATGCGAAACTGCGGGTGCCATAAAAACCCATGAAACATCGCGTTTTTATTTTTTGTAGTCTAGCAGGAAAAAATGTCTATGTCGTATGGGAAATTACAATGGTGTATGACAATATGTCAATTTGGCCGTGTATCAAAAAGCAGGACATTTAGATGGTGTGGTGGGATGGTGGAAAAAAGATCAAAAAAGTAGGAAAGGCCGACAAGAGTGGCGTAATTGGCAAAATACACTGTATGCTGTCAGCATCATGAAGTACTGGATTGGGGGTTTTTACAAGGTAAACTTTTCTTTTTTCTAAAATTTTATTTCACAGGCATAGGTAAATACTACAGATAACAGTAGGCCTACTTCTCAGAAATTGAATTAACAAAAAAAACATTATTATAGAAACAATTGGAAATGGTATAACACACACACACACACACACACACAACACACACACAACACACACACACAACACACACAACACACACACACACACACGTCACTTAGCTAAACAATTCTGGGTAATTTATCGAATGTTTCATAAACACACCTTTTTGAGGACCTAAACTTTTAATTTAGGTCAAATATGTTTCCGTAATATACTGTAACATAAATTTAACACTCAAAAATATCTTGTTGAAAAACTTGAAGCATGTAGTATGATATGTTGTCGAAAGTAGTTCTGAAAATATCAGAGGCCAAACTACTCCCTGCATCCACCCAGGGCCACAGGTCGGTGTTTATAAATAATGACCAGTGTAATCGTGGGTTTTATTGATTAATGTTGTAGAGAAATCGCTTATTGTATGGAACCATACTTCAAGAGTCTCGTTTGATGAACAATAATGAAATGAAACGGAAGTAATGAAATTAGGCTTGATTTGATATCTACAGTTGTCTATCAAAACTCAGTGGAGCAGGCAGCCAGAAATTCTCAGTGCAGTTTCCTGGCTAGTCGGAAGCTCTAATAATAGAATACATTGGATTACCTGCGGGAGTTGGCATTCTAGGGCTTAAGTTGTGCGCATGTGCCTAAATGATATATATTTTGTTTGTAATGCAGTGTTATGGGTTATGAAGCAAGTTCTGTTCTAAGTTAACTTCTCATTTCAGACTGACTCAGGAGTGCGTCATTTGCTTCCTGAATTTTAATCTTTTTTTAATCTCTTACATCCTGTTTAAGGTGCATTTTGCTCTGTTAAGATGGCTAGAAGACGAAAGTCAAATTAAGCCTTTTCCTTCCATGAAATCGATCTCATCATGTTCCTTAGTTTCCCGTGTGAAAATTGCCTCAAATAATCGCCGTATTTTTAGGTAAATTTTCCGAGTTCAAGAGGAAAATTTTTGCATTGGGATGTGCTAATTTCACAGCATTAATTTTGAGAAAATTTGTTCGCAAGTTATCCTTTCTGTACTCAGTTATAATTCCAAGTCGGGCTGTTGTGAAGCATTGGCACTATTGCAACCTGACCTTTGACCCTTGTTTATTCAATTACTTAACTTGAGATGTTATCAAGACTGACACACATCTGACACTGAGACTCATTCCAGGGGTCTGTTTCATGAATAGTGACCTATGACTTAAAGGTCAATTTCCACTGCTTTTACCTTATATTTTGAGTTCTCAACAGGCGAGAGTCACAGTTTAAAAACGTGATAAGCTGTAACCTGACATAAAGTTCTAAACATTTCGCATGAGCAAAGGTATCAGAAAATGGGTCAAGGTATTCCACTCGCTTGCTCCAACGACATCTTTCATTTGAGTCAAAAAATAGAGCACTTGATCGTATCACACGTGGATAAAACGTTAGGTCTCAATAGATAAGTCAATTAGGTCATTATCAGTCACTCGTTCTGGTTGTGCGACCAGCTAATGCTCAGAAAGTGTTGTTGGGTCACGTGTCTGACCTATTTTTGCATGTAATTCCCTGCGCGCTTTTTTCAAATTTTTGTAAGGAGACGAGAAATAAACCGAAGCGTTTCTGACATGCTGCGGTGCTTTATGTTCTTCTCGGTAGCAGAAAACAAGGTCTATCGTGGTAAGGTACCTGTTGAGACAAAATTGCACTGACAGAGAATATGCACGTAACCCCTAGTTACTGAGGTAATTTCAATGGATTATTTCTAGACAGTAATGAGCCCAACGCCTAAACCCGTTTTCAGCAATTGAGAAGCGGAAGCACAAGATCAAATTTGTTTCTGAAGTTAAGTCACTTTCATGAAGCTGACCCCAGACTTTCAATCTTCATGGAATTTTGAAGTCTTCGTTTTTGCCAGATGTGTTCTTTGGTTAAAAGGTATCTATAGGAAATCCCAGTCAAGCTTTTGTAACATGAAGTTGCAGATCAAGGTCAATATTTATAGCTCACCATTTAGGAATTTTGCTTTGGAACAAACATGACATCTCGAAGAAAACTAATACCACAGAATGACCCATGTTTAGGTGGGCCCTGTGGGCAAATAAATATTATGAGAATAGGCATTGTTGAATCCTAATATTTCCCCCCCAAAGCTTTTTATATAATGGCTGCCAAAGTTGTAACTAAAGCATATTCTATACAGGGTAACAATAATAGAGCACTTGCCAATTGTATTTAGTGAAAGGGACATCATCGGTTTTAAAGACAAAAAATCTTTATTTTGGGGTTGTTGTATTGAATAGACTTTTGACCATAATTGTAAAACTACAAAATCTGTTGTTTTTGGTTGATCCCGAATCGCCATTATTTGCCAAAAATATTGTGTCTCACATGTGTGCTTAGTTTATTTGACTTACTCATGCAAAAAGTACCAAAAAGCTGTGTCAATTTAGACTTCCGTGTGATGTTTTGAAAATATTGAGACGCGGCAGATTGTGACTTGCCATTAAACATGGATCCATTCTGTGTAACTGGTAACTGTTCATTTTGTCTTCTTGCTCTGAAGGTAAAACTGGAATCGTCAGCGGAGCCATTCATGGATTTTCAGTTGAGCGAAAGCAGCAGCGTTCCTATAGAAAGGGACATGGCAATGGACTCGTCACAGAACAACTTGTTCGTCTTGTCAGGACGTAAGGTACGTAGGAGTGATGAGTTGAATCTTGCTGTGAAGTTCACAAATGTTTTTTCAATGTATTGTCGCCAAGAGACCTCAAGAGGACGACTTATGGATGTATTGTCGCCAAGAGACCTCAAGAGGACGACTAATGGGTGACTACATGTGACCACCTTTAAGTTTTCAACATCTTTCAAACGTCACTGTGACCAGCTCTACGTTAAGTTTATCTGTGTTATTGATTGTTGTGTTTGCTCGCTGTATTGAAACAAGACGTCATTTTGGTAATGGTGCATCAATTGTTAATCAGGGCCAAAGGCTTGTATTATTAAATAACCTTAAAATGTGTCTGCCCTTTTTATAAATACGATACAAAAAAATGATTGCTTTCTTTTAACTCAAGTATCAGAATTCATATCGCTAACAAGCTTCGTGGACAAAAACCATAAAACACTATACACTACAAAGTGATTAGTCAACCTCCATACACAAGACAATGTGGGCATATCTGATTTCTGTAACAGAGTTTCTGTATTCATGTCACAACAGTGTAGCCATTGCACTATGTCCAATGCAGCAAACCAGATACGATTCATGTCCAGCTACCGTAAGCTTAGTTCAGTCCAACAATAGTCTCTGACTTACTGATGCTGTAGGGGGGTTGAACCATAGATAATGGAGTGACAAATCATGGTCTGAAATTTGCCTTCAGTGTGGGCTGTGTGGCTAGGATGTAATCTCTCTAAGAAGTGCTGTAGTTTTTAAAAGAATTCAGTCCAAGTGTTTTCAAATATTGGATGCTGTGCTTTCTACCAACATAGTCTGAAAATAGACTTGGTTACCAAGGTAATGTTTTCTTACATCCCCATAGTGTGTATCATTGAGTTGAATGATCCATTTGCCGTTGATTGTAGTTCTTGAATTTGGGACGGTCAATACCGACTGTTTCAAAAGCTTTGTACAAGCTATGACCTTGAGCAAAATGAAGAAATTCACTGTCCCAAAGTTGAGAGTTGTCACCGTAATCATAATTGAGATGTGTCATAAAGTCTTTTATTGGTACTTTGTACTTTCTTCGTGAAAACTGTTTAGAATACCAGTCACTAAAGTTCATAACCAACATAACTTCACAACATAATTTAAAGTTAGACAAGGATGTGATATTGACTGCATATTTTGGATGTGATTTTGAGGAAGTCAATGTATGTTAACCATGTTTCAATATTGTATTAATGGATGTGCTAAAGACCAAACTACTTTGCATTTAAATATTATCTTTGTAACTATATTGCCGTAAGAAAAAACCTTTTGAGAAATCAGAAACCCGGTAATACAGTCTTTTGGGAAACCATATACAATTATTTGAAGCATTAGTAAAAGAAATCAAACCTTGTTTACCTGTTACTTCGAAGCATGAATGTGCGGGTGCATGCGTGCGTGTGTGCTTATACTTGTTGTTTCAAAATCTGAATTAATTTTAGAATCACTGTTGATGAAGTGGATACGGATCACTCAGAGAAACCCTGAGTAAACCAGTTGACTTGTACAGTACAAGGCGTAAATATAAGACAGAACATCATTTTCCTGTCATGACCCATAATTCAGTTAACAGCACAGTGCCTGGCAATGACAATTAGGGCGGCAAATTCTGTTCATGAAATTGCAAAGCCGTCTCACTAACTTTATTCCTCCTCATTCTCAGTTTCTGACGATGTATTTGACTTGACTTTGCCCAGCCATCATGGTGGAACATTCCAGGTCATTTTGTCCGAATACATAATGTTGTTCTTGCAGACAATAAGCTGGGCAGAACTCTTGACATAGATACCTCATGTTTTCAGAAAGCGACCCCTTGTGGCCATTGAACGTGAAAATCGTTTTCATCCCATTGAGTTTTTCCTTTCCATCATTAGGAAATTTCGTCATTCTTTCAGATATCGAAGTTCCCACTGAACTCGTGCCGTGCCTACAATGAGTGTTTCAGTTGTCTGTCGGCTCACGACCCGCTAGACTGTCTGTGGTGTGGTGATGGTGTCAAGGGCTACTGTAGCACAGAGGTGGCGTGTTTAGAGACCACCACCACCCGCAACAGCTGTCCACCTTCTCTTCATTATGTAAGTGACACTGTCCTGCATCACGTATTACAACCATACATTTTCAATTTATCAAAGGATCGAATTTTTTTACGTCAAGGCTAGGAGACGTAATGCGATTACAAATTTGATGTGAATACAAACACTGCTTAAGATGTTTTTTTAAGTGTTTTACCCCAGCAGGTGAACTTTTCTTTTAATTATCAGCAGGTGAACTTTTCTTTTAATTATCATTTGTAAAATTGTGGCAAAGATCGTTGTTCATTTCATGCTGAAAATCACGAGCTAGAATTTGAATGAGTGTTTGATAATTCACCTCTCATTTTCAGTTCACCCCAAACTCAGGACCGAACGCTGGTGGGACGCGGCTAACCATCATTGGACGAGCGTTTGGCTCGCCACCAGTCAAGTTACGTGATGTGTTCGTTGATAAAACAGTCTGTCACATTCAGGAGCATACAGAGAGCAAGTGAGATTTTCACTTATTAGCGAATTACCTAGTTACTACATAATTTGTTTTAAAAAGTTTACTTCCACAGCACCTTGCATGCTCACGTCTGGTGGTATTTTTTCCTTCTGTTAGTTACAAGGCTCATGAGTAACGCGATTATTTGCTTGGCTATTGGCAATCAATTGGAAGAGAGCCTGACTAATAGTTAGCTCTGTCATGATTTGTTGTGGCACCCACACTAACCATTTCGCTATTTTTGGTCACCGTGAACCCAATACTGTGTGGCTGAAGATAAAAAGGACCTCTGTATCTTGTGTTGTCATCAGTGCAACAATTAGTTATTGACCTATCGCAAACTCCACCCCTTGAGCAATTTCGACAAGCAAACAGTAAGTTTTACCCAGCAACATGTTGTTTGATGGGTAAAATGGCAGCTTGGAAACAAAGGTGTGTCAAGAATGCTGCGTTCTGATTGGTCAGATAAGCCGTCACTAAAAATCCTGGCGATAGGTCAGTACTTTTATTTAGCACACAATATGTCCGACAAGTTAAATTTTGTTTTGTCAAATTTTTCCCTAAAAATAAAGATTTTAATCTATTTCTACTATGGTCTGCACTGTGTTGGTGTTGTGAAACAATTTTGGGTTCATTTTCGATCATTTGCAGTGAAGTAATCAGGTTTTGAAAAATGGAAATGTTAAAATTTTCGCAATTATTTCTGTGTGAAATATGTGGAGATTTACCGTAGTGGTTAAGACTGAGGATCTGCGCGTCTTTTAAACTACAATCTGTGACTCGTGGTACTACTATTAGGGTAATCGTCCACCTTTGTGGATTTTGTTTCAAAACTTCAGTATTCTACGTAATGAAAGACAAGTAAAAATTTCTATTTCTATTTATTGCTACTGTGGTTGTGTTACACGGAATTTTAGCTGACTGTTGGATTTGTTTAGCTATGTATAGTTTGCCAGTTATGTAATACTATGTGTATTTATTAGCCATAATTTGGGGCTTTATCTTGTAGACTTCTGGATGACTGTAGTTCCTGTCATAGTTAGCATCCCTGACATTTGATCAGTTTTAAAGCAGATGATGTAATTTATGTGTGAAAATGTGTAGGACTATGTGTATATTGTGGCGCGAGGTATGTCACATGGCAAATGTAGAACTTGCTGCTTTTTGTTTTTATTTTGTGAAGTAGATAATTTTTCGTGCCTTATTACACTATCGCTCTGGTCAAATAGATAACCCAGTTATATTTTACATACCCATAGCATAAGGCATAATAAAGTTTGGAGACAAGTTTCAAATAATTTAATTCACCATTAGGCTTGACCGAGGTTGATTTAATTTAGCAACGGTTCCTTTATTTCACTTGCTGGGTGCAATTTTGATCTTCAGTGCGACATTTTCTCACGGTCTGCATGTCACATGGTCTGACTGGTCGATAGTAAGGTAAAAACTAAATATTTTTATGTTTTTCTCAGAATTGTATGCTCCATGTCGAAAAGGAATGCAACGGGTGATTTTCAACGAGAAGTGAATGTCAAGATTATCGACGACGAGCAAAATGAAGATGGATTTTCAATTCGGGGAACGGCATCCTCGACAAACGACTTCTTTTTCCACGTGAGTTTGTGAGACGAGGTCCTTTGCCCGCGAATAAATTTTATTTTGTTAGGCATGTGTCACAAGAATAATAATGTTCATTCTAATTACTATTTTCAGAGATGAGAAGGAAAAAACAATAGGTTGTTTATTGTGTGAAATTGTGAATAGTATGAAAATGGATGTAGGGGATGACAAAACACATAAAATATCTGGATAGATGGCTGTTGTAAGACACCACGTGTCTTCAAGGTTTCCATTCCATAAGTAAACAACAGCTTCTTATTTAATTTGAACTTTTCTTATCTAATAAAAGTTCGCTTTTCATGGACAAAAATGGGGACACCCACATAAATATAGTTTTTCCACATAAAATATGATTATAGGTGGGCATACCTGTCAGTAAAGGTTGATCAGCGAAATCTCTGTTTGTAATTGGGTGCACCAAATGTGGAATGGGTCTATCTATATATATATATAACTGGACCCATCGCGACGGGTCTAGTTATATTTATATAGATAGACCCATCCAGTCTGTGGTGTACCCAGTTACAGAGAGAGACTTAACTCATCAACCTTTACAGACAGGTGTACCCACCTGTAATCATATTTTATGTGGAAACACTATATTTATGTGGGTGTCCCCATTTTTGTCCATGAAAAGCAAAATTTTACTACATAAGAAAAGTTCAAATTAAATAAGAAGCTGTTAAACATATTTAGCCAAGAGTGTCTTCAAAATGGCCATTCTGGATTACGCAGAGATAGAACCCTCGTTTGTCCCAGGCGTAATGAAACCCATTGTTTTCATCGGCTTTGTTTTGGAATTCAGGCTCATTTTCACAAGTTGTATCAGAGACCATTGAGGTATATGGCCGAGGAAATATTCCGGATTTCAACCATTTGAAAGTTAGTGTAAATGAGAAGGTCAAAAAAGAGAATTTTGTGTGTTTAAAATTAACCTGACAAATTTGTTTTATCCACTCTCACAGCATTTTTGTGTCTTGATGCTGGAATGGTGAAGAACTTAAAATCACGTATCTAAAGATATTAGTCAAGTTTATCCAACATCTTCTGAGATGGAGTTGCAGCCCAAAACACAGCAGTAATACTGTGTTGGCATTGGAAGGATGATTAGATTTATGCTGCAAAGAAAACTTGTAAAGAATACAACAGCTAAGAGCATTGTGGAATTACAATCGCACAAGAACGAGCGTTTACAAAAGGGCGTAACAGATATTGTGGCATTGTGTGTAAATACAGCGAGATTAGAGTGTTGCAGTGTGATCTGGAACGTCCCTATTACGGAACGCAATATTGGTTATGGAGTCGAAGGAACTGGTCGAGTGACCACAACCGTTTCTACTAAAGTGTGGTCTCAATTTTGTTTCCGATGTTCTAATCGTTTATGGCCATGTTTTCAGGACCCATCAGTAAGCAGTGTGTCACCATTCAAGGGTCCCAAGTCTGGAGGAACTACCATGACCTTCAAAGGTCAGAACCTGCATGTGGGCTCCATAGTTACAGTAACCGTGGCAGGGTTCTCTTGTTTAAATATTCAGTGAGTATGCAGATCTTTATCACCTGTTGGATGGCTTAAAGTATTACTGTTGCATAATGGGAGTTGTGGTGTTGCATTATGGGAGTGCTGTTCAAGCTGCTTCAAACCCATCTTCCATCAAAAACTGACTTCTGGTTTATGCCGCCTCCCGTAATAAAATTGGTCTCAACTTGATACTTAATTGAATTTGATGTGAACTTTGGGCTTGCGTTACCAAGACACAACGGCTCATTACTGCTGGAGACCAGAGTCAACGAGTCAGCTTGTCATGGTTTGTCGTTTTATGTGCTGAGTGTGGTCTCAAGCGGTAAAGGAAGATTCCGGGATTTTTGAACATTTTGAACTAAGAGGACCTTTAGATAACTGTATACCATTCTGTAAAAAATTAATTTGTCTAAATCTAAGCTTTATGGAAACTGGAAGTTGACGTCACGCATATTCAGTGCCATTTTATCTTGTGTGTTGTTATTGTAAAATTGTCATAATGAAGATGGCGATTTTGCAATAACAACACACAGGATAAAAGTGTGGTGAATTTGTGTGACATAGATTTCTGGTTGGGGGAAAGTTTGAATTTGGACAAATTAGTTGTTTACAAAAATAATATCCTGTTACCGAAGAAGTTGATTTCTAATTTTAGTTCTTTTATTCATTCAAATAATTATTTAAAAATCATGTAATAAATTTCCTTAAACTGTGATCTGAGCAATAGTCACTTGGAGGCGTTTCACATTTTGAGAACCATTTTGATGCTCATTATTCAGTGGAGAAAACTGGTTCTTAAAATCCAGGACCTCTGTTAGTGGCTATTGGCATCAGTTCTACGCAAGCCCAGAAACCACTTCGCGACAGGTTTAGACCAATATTGTTGCAGAAATTGAGTAAATCAAAACAGCACCTTAAATGCCACATGTCGGAGGCCGTTTTGTGAAATTTTAAATGTGTGTGGTCAATACTGCATCACGTGTCATGTACTGTCAAAGATGACACCATGTCCATAGCCAATCCAAAGACTGAAATACTGCATGATGTAGTGTTCAAAAGAATCCTCAAAATCTGGAAGATTGGCAAAATTTCATTGCAAAATTTTTCGAAGATGCCGAAATAATTTAGTTTTTTGTCTTGATTTGTTTACATTTTTGCCATCAGATAACTGCAACAAACTGAGATAGAGTTTGGTGTTGTCAAAGATAAGAACAATAACAACATATTTAATGGTATTAGCGTGTTACAAATGTGTTGCTTTTCGCTCTGTTTAGCTTACTANACCAAAACTGTGCAAGATTTTTACGGATAGCAAAAAATGAAATTCAGGTTAGCAACAACTCAAGTTTAATGCATGAGGGCGTATAAACTAATGAATACACAGAAGTGTCCAGAGTTCATGCCCTAGCTCATTTCGGCGCCTGTGAACGTGTGACAGTGGTTCGGATACCATAGTTACTCTTCTAATTTGTCTCTCTAGTGTTTTGACACCTTATAAATAAATGTTCTATTCGAAGAATCGTTAAAAAAATAGCACTTCGTGTATATAGCGTGCACAACACAAGAGGAGGCTCAGCACAGGCAGCCCTACAGTAACACATTACCTAGGTGTGCACATGCACGGTGCTATTTGGGATTGTACTTGGGGCAAGTGAATTCGTTGTTCGGGCAAGTAAAAATTTCAACTACTTGCCCGAAGGGCAATTGGCTTAAAAAGTTAATGTTGAGCCCTGGGATTGACCATTTCAAGGTTGGTCTGTCCCAATAAACTCCGAAGTATTTTCGAGCCACTGTTTGTAGTCGGCTAAACAGGATAAACGGAAGCTTTAAATTTTATGACAACTATTTAGGAGAACACGTACTCAGCTTACATGCCAGACACCAGCATACCACACTAGATCAAGACTGACACGAAGATCACTGGCAACGGGCGCTGTGAAACTGATGATTGACAATGCCAATTTGAATTTGGGAGGAGCCACTTTCACCTACAAAGATGATCCTCAAGTCACTGGTGTAAACCCTAAGAAAAGCATTCTCAGGTGATTGGTCAATTTGACATTAATACTGGGTTGATAAACTAAATGTTTCGTGCACGTTCTCCAGTACTCTTTGCATTATTTGGCCTGATAGACTAATGTGTTATACAAGTTCACCAATATTGTCCCAGATCTAATTGTCTAACTTCCGAAATAGTAAATTCACATTGAATTTATTGTGTTAAATGTTTTTATTTTAACCTAATTAAGCTGACCCACGCATTAAATCTGTTATGGTGTTCTACATTTCAGCGGAGGCATTAGAGTAACTGTTACTGGCTCAAGTCTGGATGTTGTGCAGTTCCCTCAGATGGGAGTCATGCCTGTCCAGGATGAGAACATCACTGCCTTTGGGGTCAGTTGAAAAAAGCTTAAGCATGGCCTGGAATTTTCCTCTTTTTAAGAGGATTTCCTCTTTTTGATTTTGATTTCCTCTTAATATTTGGTTTCCGTTTTCCTCTTTTATGTCTCTTTTTATCATTATTTTGACTTTTTTCGTGCAAAATCGTTTCTTTCAGTTAAATTTTACAGTGCAAAAAATATTTCTATCACAGAAGCCTATGAATTTGTGGAATGATACCGCACTGGAAATTTTTCTTCTCTTTGGTCATTGGTCATTCCAAGGCCTCCTTAAGCCAATAGAAATGTTTCCTACATCGCCTGGTATGGAAAAGCTGCCAGAAGAATACATGTGGAACTGATAGACTTGCCAAATAAATGTCTTAACTTTCATGTTTTTCCCCTTGTGATATTTTGGTGTGCGATGTCACAAACCGATTGGGAGCATACCTAACTAGTCCGTAGAGAAACAAGTGATTATCATTTTGTTTTTTGCATGAAAAAGTTCAATCCAATATGTGACATGTAATGAATGATTTATCAGAAAGGCTCTACTGGACAAGTCATATATCTACATGGAAATGAACTGGGATTCTTAATGCAAATTGTACTGTCCACTTTCAGTCACTACGACAGCTGTGGTATTCATACTAATTTGTTTTGGCAATTAATAGTAACGGTTGTTAGGGCCCTCGTTCATCAAAGGGGAAAGTTGCCTGTGTCTTCTAACAGGGGAATATTTTGGGGTGAGTGGAATATTCCACGTCGCGGTTACCATCAATAGCACCCCATCGTGTTGCAAGCCCTCTCAGGCTCTGGTTCAAATAGCCATTGTGCTCTTTGGAATTGTCACCTGTGTGAGTTACAAGCGATTCGAACCTCGACGGTAATTTTTCAATCACTTAAGGGGAATATCTATGGGGAATTTTGCATATTTTTAAGGGGGGAATGGGTCCGATATTCAGCCCTAATATCGAGGGATTCAGGGTTCTGGTTGTAAATTTTGAGATTCTTCTTAAAATGGTTTTAGAACTAACCAAAGGTAAAATGTCTGCATTTCAGGCCACATTATTGTGGTGGAAAAGTGAAATTAATGTTTTTATTTGCATTTCTATAATTAAAGATGAACAGCACCGAATAAATGCTTCATGATTTTTTGATGTCACCGCTACCTCTTGACAGTGCTTTTGAGGAATTGTGGGTAATCACAGCAGTGTCATAAGTCTTCCAAAAACGAAAAAGATATAAATTTGGTAATTATTTTTGTCCAAAATTGATGAGATTTTATCGCACCCCTTGAAAAGGGTTGGAATATGAAAAGTGAATTTTACAGTAACAGTGCCGGACGACACTTGTAATCCCAGTCACAGTTTATTAAAATGTTATTATTGGTGATTTTGATGATGGCGACGGTTTCATAAATGTTGGCAAAGCTGTATTAATTTGTTGTTTGTTTTCTAGGATTGTGAGTCTTACAATGAGGGTGCTTATATGGTTTGCAAATCGCCTCCTCTTAATAACAGGAAGCTGAATGTCACATCGGAGCGGCCTGTTTTAACAGACATATGGTTTGAGATGGACAATGTCGACATTTTACGCACATTGCGTGAAAGTCAGCCCGAGTTGGCAAGGTTCACCTACTACCCTGATCCGGAAATCCAGAAGTTTCGGGGAGAAAAGAATCTTGTACTTATGTTTCCAGAGGATAAGGAACTGATTTTGTTGGTGAGCTGTGCTCATTTTTTTCTTAAAATTAAATATCTACCTGGAAATGTTTGCAACTTTGCTCACTTGCATTTGTAATCCATCATATTCCATCATTTCACTGCTAGCGAACTTTGTTTGGAACCTTCATTTTGATACCATTGAGAAAGGTTGGAAAAGGTCAGTTCGAAGTATTCGACCTATAAAAATCAAGCATTCTCAGTTATCCTGCTTTGCAAATGCTCGAGCACAATCCGAGAATAGATTTCAGTTGATTCTGGTGGGAAAGTTGTAATAGCTCAGTTTGAAGTACTCGACCTAGAAATATCAAGCATTTTGAGTTAGCTTGCACTGCAAATGCTCCAACACAATCTGAGAATTAGATTTCAGTTGATTCTGGTTGGAATAAGGAGTACTTTCGACCTAGTGGAACCGTTGTAAAACTTGTTGTCTTGTAACTGGGATTCCTTAACCAACAAGTTTCTGCGAACAAGTACAGGGTGCTTATTTGGAAAATTGAATTACAACCCGGGGTTTATCTGATAAGAGCCCAATGTAAGCCCAGACATATCAAGACTGTTGCCTTTGATTTGATGGAAAACTTATGAACTGCCAATATTATGCTTTTCGGTACTTTATTCTGACATTATTCATTGTCAATTATATTTGTCATAAAACAATAAAAATATAAGTACTGGAATTGTAACTGTTTGTTTAATTACAGAAGGAAGAGTTTACAGATAAAAAGCCTTAGGTTTTGGTGTCAAAATTTCTCAAAATCTGAGGAATTTTAAGAGAAGTTTGATTAAAAAAATATTCATTCTGGTAGGGTTTTCGAAAGATATTCCTTGTGTGCACCCTATTGGCTTTTGTTCTGCTGAGCTAATCAAGGAAGAGCTCGCGTTACAGGACTCAAAAGTTTGTCATTGATCTATAATTGTGTTACCAGGGACGTAATTTGAACGTTGGCTCAACCAGAGATGATATCAATGTAACAATCGATGGTAAAAACTGTCAGGTGACAACGGTTACTGAGTCTACACTGAAGTGTCGGCCATTCAACCGACCTGATGACCCACAAGAAGATGAACCAATGAGAGTCGTCTATGTGAGTGACAGTATTTATGCACTGTGCCTGCATACATTCAAACCGATACTTCTCTATCCAGAATAACGCGTATTTGCTGATTAGCGATTAGCATTGTGGTGCATGCTCCTAACTTTAAATTAGGGGTGCAGGCGACTATCGTTTAATTACGCGCATTTTTTGTTATTGTCCATTGTTAGTGCTTTTCAATATTAGTAAGTTTTTTTAAGTGTGGCATTGAATATCTGGTTGGCCTGTCCAGGTGCGGTGTCTGGATTAATATTCAAAGTTTATTCGGGGAAGGAGCTAGTGCATAATTTTTGTATTATGAGTTATGTTTTTCAAATATCGTAACTTAATGAAGTTGTTTCAGTTTTGGGCTTTGCACTTGATTAAAA
Source organism: Phoronis australis (assembly GCA_002633005.1). Lineage (NCBI taxonomy): Eukaryota > Metazoa > Phoronida > Phoronidae > Phoronis > Phoronis australis. The sequence goes on along the minus strand of NMRA01000070.1, from coordinate 563,956 downwards.
ATTGAAGAATCAAAATGTTGATCAGAAGTTTTTCACAGCTGTCATTGTTTTGATGAATTTGTTTTAGCAGTGATGAAAATCACATACTTTTATATTAAATTTGTTCTGTATATTATAGGTCTGTATTGAGGAAAAATTTGTATTGGCTCTGTAAAATCTGAGGCAGTTGAATATTATATGTGGTCATTTATTTCATTTTATTTTTTGTTATCTGCTTATTTCTGTGAATGACATCAATAAGCCAAGATGGGAGATATTAACCTTCTTACTTCACACTGGCCAAGCACATTATTGAACTGGCTTGTCCCAAATCCCCCTGTATTCTAGTGTAGTGTATTCATTATATCGTATTGTGTTGTGTTGTGTTCCTTGTATTTATTGTATCACTAACATTTTTAAATCTGGTCTGCACGCCACCTGCTGGCCTCATCACGTGACCTAAAGAACACAAGTTAGGAAAGATTTCTACCCAAGAGAGAGCATGTGTCTTCCAGGGTAGAGTAAGAGCCACAGTCATACACATATCTATCATCAAACATTTGTTGTTCTGCATTATCTTCTTTATTTTGCAGGTTACCATAGGAAACTGGGCCATAAATGTGGGATTCGTGAAGTATACTCAAGTCAATTATGCGACAGTGATTGGTGTATTCGTTGGTCTGGGTTGTGTTTTGGTCTTAGTCGGCATTATTCTGATTGTTTTGGTCATGCGTCGCAAGCAACTCGGCCCCTTCAAACCAAGATCAGACCGCACCGTGAGATACGACATGGACAACATAACTGGAGTGACAGGAGAGAGGGAGGGCTTCCTGGCTCCAGGTTAGTCACTTTGTGGAGACTTTCTATGATCAGTGACATTTCTCGGGATTATTGGTCTAAAGTTCCTGCAGGTAAATGTCTGTTGGTAAGTTTATAATGTGTAATGGTCCCATTGCTGTATTGCTGTGGAGTATTCTAAGCTGTAGGTAATGTAGTACAAAGGAATTTCGGATTGTAGCACCCTTCAAGTGACAAGTTATTTTTTGTATAGTGAGATCTAAAGAGCCTTTTAGAAACTCCGCTAGTCTGGACACTATGCTTTGAAATTCTGGGCCCCTTCCAAAAAAACTGACGTAGCTGAGACAAATCTTAAATTTAAGCCAATTTTTATGCGCCCACATATTTATATGTGGACGCATTATGCCGTCATCTCTGTCCGTCCGTCCGTCCGTCCGGGCGGCGTCCGTCCGGCGTCTGGCGTCCGGCGTCCGCTGCTCTATCTCCAAAACCCTTTGACATACGTTCATGAAATTTAGCACATATGTTCCATTCATAAATGGGACGGTATGTGCGAACTTTCGGACGGATCCGACTACCGGTGTGCCCCCTAGTGGCAATTTTATTTTTTTACGCTTACCTTTGTATCTTCAAAAGTCCTGAACGGATTTTCATGAAATTTGGTATGTAGGCACCTAGTAGTGAGATGACGCTATCCTGCCGTTTTCAGATGGATTCGACATAGTTTGCGCCACCTAGTGGCCATTTTTAGTGTTTTCGAGTCTGTTTTTGTGCGTCCACCCCTCTATCAACCAAACCGCTCAAAGGATGATTGTGAAAATTGGCATGTATATGCTTACTATGTAGAGGACGGTTGACGATGATTTTCCGACGATTT
>NMRA01000070.1:525974-556041 GCA_002633005.1 Phoronis australis | reverse complement strand
TGGTGTTGGTGGCTGTGGTGTTGGTGGTTGTAGCGTTGGTGGCCATGGTGTTGGTGGTTGTAGTGTTGGTGGCCGTGGTGTTGGTGGTTGTAGTGTTGGCAGCTGGAGTGGTTGCACTGGTGGTGTTGTGAAAGACTCTTGATGGTTACCACTCTTGTTGCTGTTGTCCGTCTATGTGCCCAGGGGTGTTTATTTTTCGAAATCCACCTGAGTGAAATTCAGTAAAACTCTCATTCATTAAGTTTGGTAACATTAACTTGTGCAGACATCTCATGTGCGCCATCTGTTGTTTTCAGTGGTCCTATGGTGTTTTGATTTGGGAGCTCATGACCCGCGGTGTCACTCCGTACCCAGATGTCGATAACTGGGACATTATACGATACCTGAAGGGCAATCGGCGCATGCCCCAACCAGCCTACTGTCCTAATGAACTGTAAGTACAAGACAATCTTGAAGTTTCTGAATTCTTGTTTTTTGCCATTTTTAATTGATTTTGAATTGAAACTAGACGTCAAGTTTTTCCGAGTTTCCTCTAAGTTATGAATTATTTCCACAAACACGTTGTGGTAATTAACATTTGATTGCTAATTTTTCTTAAATTTTAAACATCTTATTTGATGAACTCGGGTCAAGCAACTTACAGGTTTATTTTGTGTATGCAGCCTCTTTTAAGCATTACATTAAGACATGCAATATGTGTTCAGTGTTGTTTTGGTAAGTTTTCTATCTGTGTTCAGAAATACTGTGGATAAAAAATTTTCCTAACTGTTCTATGTTTACGTCCCATAGTCCCATCCCATGCCAGAAATTTGAAAAATCATGGCGCCACAGCCTCACTGTTGCGTTACACCAACCGACCCCCCTCCAGTGTTTTGGACTCTTCTGTGCAGAACTGTTACATTAACTGTTAACTTCTACATTTTAGATATAGCATCATGCGTCAGTGCTGGTCAGCTGACAGCCATGACCGGCCGTTGTTTTCGGACCTCGTACACATGGTGGATAACGTGATACAGACTCTGGAGGCGAAGGCAAAAGGAAAGAGAACAACAGAGGATGATTCATTATATGTGAATGTACCAAAAACTACAGACTACATTTATGAAGACCAGGTGTCCATTAAAGTGTAATGGCGGAGCTATAGGGAAAGGTAACGAGAAGTAATGAACGTGGGAACAAATTATGGACGACAATTTTTGGAGTCTCACCATGTGAAAGGTGGGGAGTTTCTCTGATGGAGAGTGATTTTGTGAAAGTGAATACTGCTGATAAACTCTGGCTTCATTTACCAGCAATGGGAGTGTACAACAGCATGGTGATAGCGACGACGCCATGTTGTGTTATGCAAAGCATTTGCAAGACTTTTACTGTGAGAATTCTTAGCTTGTAGAACAGACTCTGAGGTAGTTTGTTTTCTTGCAGCTTTATTTCATAATTCAGCATTCCAGCGTGGCCAACCAATCATTTTATTGGCGGCCATTTTGCTAGTGCTCACAGTCTTGCCTAATATCTGATACTGCCCAGAAGCTCGCGCAACGGAAATCGCCCCTGGTGGATTTAGCTTATATGAATGTAGAGAGGAATTCAGACTGTGATTGGTCCAGATCAGCTGTAGAATCACACTGTGGTCTGAAATGGAATACACACTGGCTAAACCACCTTACTAACTTTCCTGTGGCTGTTATGTTCACTTGGTCATGGTCCAGGAAAGAGTATTCGGACGATGAATCTGAATTCCACTCAGCCATCATGACAGGGAATTCTGGGTCATTCTGTGTGAATACTTTTGGCTTGCACTTTTTTTGCTGTACATTTGGGTTGGATGTCAGGTGAAGCACTTGGTGCGCTAATTGTGAATCAAAACTTCTTGGAAAAGTCACTGAGTTTTAACTAGGCATATAATTTGTAGATAAATTTTGGTTATTGGTTGATCAGGAAAGGGTGGGAGCAAATGGAAACATTGCTTTTCTGTGTTGTAATAATTATCTGATTTCTATAATTCTTAATGCAATGATTGGGGGAATCCCAATGAATGACTGTACAACCGAATCATGTTACAGTGAGCACTCGCGGCGCTTTTCAAATATGTTCTGGCATTTGCAAAGAATGTTGGCGAGACATTAGAAACTTGGCTCATTTGACATCACCTTGTGCTTCGTCTTTAGATTTGTGCAAGAACCAGTCGTCAAGAAACCGGTTTATCAGGAATGCTCTTCTCAGATTTTTTACTGCATTATGGATGACTTCACATTTTTATTAAACTCTTTTGTTGCCTGACATGTGTAGCGAATTATTTGGTGCTAGTCAAGACACTGGTGTTCAATGTACTAACTAAAGAAACTAATTGATATGCAATATACAATGAAGATTTTTATGTTGAATGCGGCGGCTATTATCGACCATTCACACTGCCTATTTCTCCCTGCTGGTCATGAGACCTAATTTTTGTCTTAAGTCTGAAGTCACTTTGATGAAACAGACTCCAGAAGTCAGTCATTAGTTCTATGCAGAGGCTTGCTGCCAATGAAGCTATGTATTGATTGTAAACGCCTTGTAGCAATGCTCTGTGAAGCAGGTAAAGCAGTTTGTGCCAAAAATAAACTGACAAAGTGACACGGAACCTCCCAACATAACGATCGAGTGTCAGGGGATTTCTCTGCCACTGTAGTTGAAATGAGTAGTGATGACCTGTCGTTTGGAGAAGAAAAACGTTTAAACCGGGCCGTTTCTCTACAACTTCTGCATCGTTAATAAACTGGTTCAAGATCCGCCGTCATGAAGAAGCCTGTTTGTGAGGAACACTGGTCTAAGTTCCTTTTGTGTGAAGCAAAGCAATTACTGTAAAACACGTCTGGTTCAAACAGTTTGGCTTGGAAATTGAATTCTTCGTGAACTGTTAGGTTAGGATGATTTTCTCCGAAGAAATATTAACAGTTGAAGTTAGCCAAAACAGAATGATGCATTGGATTTCGGTTTTCTGATACATGTTGACGAAAGAAGTTCCAGTTGGTTTTTTAACTCTTTGAATCATGGTAGATAATTGGCTTTCTAGCCATTATTCTGGACAAAACACTGCAGCAATGCCTTACAACGAAATAGATTAATAGCTGTATTTAGCCTCAATTTGGAACTCGCTGTCGTCCAAATTTGAAACTAAGTTGAAGGTTTTGTAACGGTTTGTCTGATTATTCTTGGCATGTTCTATAAGAATCTTAATTGTTTTTTCATATTTTCTTGTTGATGAAAATCAAGTCTGTGGATCAGTTGAGATTTTGTGATAAGATGCTACATTTTACATGCCTGTCTTTCTAATGCTACCTCCTATGGAAAAATGTAGTGAATTTTGCTTATTTTTGTAAATTAATCCCATTTAAAAGTTTTTTACTCTATGCATGTTGAATAATAAATACAATGATAAGTTTCTTACATGAACATGGTTAATATTAGGAATATGCAAGATTGAATTCAGAGATAAGTATATTGTGATAAAATGTGTGTAGCAGTGCATCTTGAAGTTTGCTCTAACGTAGCAGTATACTTTATGAGAGAGCTTCATAGCTCTTTAATTGGGTCATAATCAAAGTAATTTTGCATTTATCCCTTGCTTATTTTGTACTGAATTGTATATAGAAAATGAAGTAATACTGTATTATTGTTGCAGTTGTACGGTAGTGCACAATTGACAGTTTTTGAGGTAATTGTACGTTTTGTAACATCAATCTTTACTCTTTTTTCTTCAAATGTGTTGCAAACTTGCCTTCTTTTGAAAATGTAACTCGTGTTTACTGGTTTCAACCAGTTTTTATTCAGGTCACATGATTTCTAGACTTGGGAAGACCTGGGATCATAGTGCAAAATGACCAGCAAGGTCAAGGTCACGCGTTGAATGTTGCTAGTCTTTTCCTACACTCTTTCACAGTGCTACTGTGCAATGTTGTTTATCATGGCTTCTCATTGGTTAAAGTAATGAAACCGACGTCATAATATTCAGTCATTCCCATTGGTTGAAATTCGGAAACACCTTCCAGTTTTCTGTTACGTAGTATAGCGACCACCTTTGACTTGAAAAGTTGCAATTCATTAAAATGGGCAGTAATCGAAGTAAACATACCATCAAGGGAACCCTGATCCTGTGGCTAAGCCCAAACAAGTACAGTACATAGAAGGCGAGTGCAAGTGGTGGTCATGTGATCAATAAAATTCCAACCAATCATGCACATTGATGCCCACACACGGAATTCCGTGTGTCATTCATCATGTTTCCACAGGTCCACTTTTCAGTATAGGTGGCGCTGTGTTAGAGGGTATTCTTTTCCAAGTCTAGAATTTTGAAATAAGAAACAGTTGGAGACCGGTTTTGTATTGGTGGCCTTTATCAGATGTAGATTGACAGAAAGCTGGTTAACAGCAGCTTCAAAAGGCAATTGAATCTTGTTTGTGGATTACATAAAAAACTCTTTGTTCTTTTTTTGCTACTCTTTTACCTCATTAGTGTCATGTGCTAGCGTATTTTAACATAAAATTATATTTTGCGCGTCAATTATTCCCTTTTGGGAAAGTGTAACCTGAACAATCATTAGCACTAAGCGCTGGTATTGCTGTAACATTCTGGTGTGTGTTGAAAGGGGTTAGTCATGAAATAATTAGAGCTGTGGTCACTTAATGGGTCCTGGATTTGGAGAACCATTTTGATGCCCATTATTTAGTTAAAAAAGCGGGTTCTCAAAACCCTTGTAAGTCAGTGTAAGTGACTATTGCGGGAAAAGGTACAGTGATTGTATTTTAGTTTAGTAAGGTATTCTTGTAGTCTGACAACTTCTGGTTGTTGGATAAGAAGGTTGATCTGGGACCAAGTATTATTGCTTGTTACTTTGGAAAGCAAGCAGGGCTTCTGGATTAAGTTTCTGCCCTTTCATAGTTTGCATTTATTTACAGAGTTTATGATTGTCAATGGATGCAAAGCAATGTGATGAATTCTTAAAATGCATTTGGCTTATTTAACATTAGTAAACAACCCAACACTTACATGCATCATAGTAGATCTTACACAACAAATTCCCATTGGAGGCGCCACTTACTTCCTGTGCTTATCTCAGCTTGCAGTAAGTGTATTCTGATGGGAAATTCTGTACCTACCTTTTGTCTGCCTAGCAATACAAGACACTTCAGAATTAAAATGCTGTTCAACGTCTTCCATGACCATAAGTGTTGGTAATTATTTTGGCAATAGTTCGGGCAGTGCAATTGCAAAATGCAAGCTCTAAAGGCACAAACCATGATTGTAGACTTATCTACAAGCAGCCGAGGTGTCACTACTGAAAAAGGATGTTGAGACTACTGCACAAGATCTCGGATCTCATGCATTGAGTAATAGTCTGCTTCCAATATCCTTGCTTAATATTAAAGGTGGCGAATATTTCTTCTGAAAGAAATCAATGTTGCGTCATTTTGTAAATTTTTAACTGGAATGATTTGTACCGATTCATTTTCAAAACAAAACGAGTATGTTTAAAGTGGCAACATACCCACCTTCCATCACAAAATTGAACTTTTGATTTCAACCATCGTTATTAAAATGGCTTCAAATTGTTCATCTGTCCAACTAAATGTTATCCCAAGTTAAGTTAGAGTTGCCTATTGCTCGAGACAAGGCTCTACGATTTAACTTGTCATGGCAGGTCCCGTTATTCCTCCGCGCAAGATCTTGAGCAATAACGAATGTCAGTTCTTAACAAGACCAAAAGTTACTTTACATCTCCGTACTGAACAAGCCGAGACCTATTTTATAGCAGTGATGTAAACCAAGAGTTAGTTTCTTCCAAGGAAAGAAGCTTTGTAGCCATTTTAAATGTGGGTACCAATCCTCAATGTGGGTACCAATCCTCAATGTGGGTACCAATCCTCAATGTGGGTACCAATCCTCTAGTTTCAGGCTTGGTGCTAAAACTCGGAATTACATTTAAAACCCATGCAGTGCTATCTTTGAAAACCATCACTTCGGTTCATGTTTTTGGGTGGAACTGTTCATGTTGTGTTTTTTTATACGGTGTTCCTGGTAACACGATAAAAGCTTGATCTGAATGAAACTCACTGCTTCCTGGAAAGATTCACCATGACTGCAAACTTGATGTCTTCTGGTTTCAGCATCACAATTTCTGCTCAATTAGCACTGCATAGGACTTTTATTTCTTTAGTACAGCCACGATAAACGGAACTCTGAGAATGTCACTTTCAGTGCAGGTCACTTTAGCTATGTAACGTGTAATGACCATTTTGTGCTTAAAAGTTACGAGTACCACTGTTAACCTGGCAATATTTTGTCCAATTTTTTAGCTTTTATAATAAAAATTAAAGTAAATTTTTTTTGTCTTTGCAACTGTTACCCAGGTTTTTGGCAACTTTATTTTATTACACAAAGTATTCATTTTATTGAGAACAAATAAAACAAATACTGGACTTGGGCTTACATTCAGCAACGTTTCGTTGAGATGGCGTAGACTTCAGCTGCTGTCAAGATCAGTGGGTGGAGCTTTGTAAGAGCAGCTTGGGTGGTCTGGAGAAAACATCGCTGAACACGAGTTCATTTCCTGTATTTGATTTATTGAAAATATATTTACAACCAGTGAATGTCTGAAAATTTCATATGCTATTGTTTTATAATCTGCTATTAATGTAATAAAACTAATGCTGAAAAATGTGTTCTACTTTGCAACATTGATCGTGTTCTGCAATTTGAACATGCGAAAGAATCCAAGTGATCATGTCTGAAGGCAATTGACAGTATGTTGTCTATAGAATTTCTGAATTCTGGTTTTTATGCATTTGCCAGAAAAATATGAAAAATGTTAATACATACCAATCCCATTTTCATTCACGAAATGTTCCTACTTATAAGTGACTTCTCTCGATTAATGAAAGTTTATATCTGTAGTTGTCGGATATAATGAGACCACATTTTGAGAACAAGTTTTCACCAATGACTAAGGGGCATCAAAGTGATTCTCAAAAACATTGGCACATTATACCGACTATTGCCTATCCATCTCCAGAACTACACTGAAATGCTCGATATTCTGTACACAATATATTTACAAGTCCAACACAATCAAACACTTTCTGCAATAACAGTCATCAAACATGACCATCCGCTCAATAAGTGATATCCTGATACTGTACATTGCTGGCAAACACACACCAGGGTTCTTCCAAGTTACTGAATTTCAATTCAAAAGATTTAATTTTCAACACAGAAAGAAAATTTACAATTAATCATACATTATATGATTGGCATGATTCAATACAAACTGCCTATACACCAGATATTACTAAATAATAGTAACTTTGAAGTAAAATAAATACATTGTAGAAAACGCTCTACAGGTTACTCTGATATTTGTATTTTAGTTTGCAACTTCCTTTAAAGAAAGTTAAGTAATTTGTATCTTACAAAAGAGAGGAACCAAGAAGTCTTTAGGGCAAATGGACGTACCTGACCATATAAAATATTTAGAATTTACAATATAGAAGACGTTAAGTCTCCACTGGTTCAAAAATCTCAATTAATCACAATTTATATCTGTTGTACAATCAATTTCCTCTTTGTGTCGTGGGTGAATCGGTTCGCTTCAAAAATCTCGCTGCAGAAGAAATCGGACAGGTTGGTAATGTTAATCTGTCGAGCCTGAAAAACAAAAATAACGAGCATAAGCTTATGACACCTAGATTCAAACATGCCATGCACCCCTGCTATCAATGACTTGCAGTTTGAACCAATTACCATTAGTAAAATTCCAATTATTTGTTCTTCATTTAAATGAGAAGTGATTTCTGAGTTAGTGGGAAGTACTCTCTCGCTGTTGGTGACTGCTAGTGGCCAGACCTTAGAGGGGAGCTTTAATAGATTTTTGACGGAATATAACTGAGAAATTACCCATCCATGTATGGAGTGTGATCAAAAAAGGATCCATTCGTTTCCATGACGAAATCTCATAGGGATTCTTTCGACAGTTGAAATTTTTAACCATCACAATTATTATAGTACCTCTCTAGACAATAACTTTGATGATGTTGTGGGTTTCATGAAGCACCAAAGAACCCATTTTCAGCGTATCTCCATGTCAAAAACAGTTACGTTTGAATTATGACAACGGAACCTTCCATTGTGAGAGCGGTCTCCAACTTGTTGGATTAGAACAGCGTTAAAGATTAGGAAAGACCAGACTGATCATTATTGATCTAAATTGAATTTGAAATTGACAAGTTATTTTGTTTGCCAAAACCAACATAGCCACCAGTCAAATGAGGACATTTCAGTTCCATGCCTAAACACTAGAGGGAGTGGCTAGTTGGTGCTTCAACTATGCCACCTGGATGACTGCAGAACATACCCTATCAGCCAAGTCCTTTTCTGAGATCTCAATGACATCCTGCTCAGTGCCATACTTGTTCCGTTGGAATGACATCTGATCTTGGGCCAGTTGTTTGAGAACGAAGAGCAAGAGTTCGTTGTTGTCTCGTTTGTAAGCGAGGTAGCGAGAGAAATTCTACAAGGATGGAAACAAGAAAGTGACAGGCTGATTTAAGACAAAGACTCACGAAGTAAAATTCAGATTTCAAAAACTGAATACAGTCAACTGGTCTCAAAATAATATTTCAATACAATTTTTACGGAGCGACAAACAAAAAATTCCTAGTAATTTATATACATTCAGACTATTCAATTAATGTGATTAATCACAGCAATTAATTTTTCTTCTTTTCTAAAATGAGCTGAATATGCTAAGGTATTCCTCCGTGGACAGATCCTAGTTCCTGTGATCACAAAATGTTATTCCAGTCACAACTCGAAAACTGACCAATCCGGTGCCATACATTATACGTAAATTTTCCACTTCCATACAATATGATTGGTTTGTTTCAAGACAAGTTCCCAGTAAAGTTGGGTGCTTATGAATCTAGACTGTAAGCATTAGAAGTCCCATTCAGCCTTCATCCAGAAGCAATGGCCGCTTTACGCAAAACGGCAAGTATCGACTACAACCCACCTTCTTCATACTGCGCATAATGCTGAACTTCTGCGTACTGATGAAACTCTCCAACATGATGCGTATGGCCATATTCACGTCATCCTCATTGACATAGTCCCGCAGGTGCATACGCGCGTGTGCCTCAGCCATGCGGATCATTGACTCGATGTGACGCACAGTGATTGGAATGCTTCCTGTTGACTAGAAAGTGAGAAGCGATAGTTGTGAGTTTGGAAGCAAAATTTGTTTTCGATGACTGGAAAAAGGTATGTGATGACTAAATGAGAGTTAAGTAAATGTCGAAATGAAGGAAATTTCAGTGCAAAATCTTTGACTCATTATTAAGTTATCCTTCCAGTTTAACTTCACTTTTCTCTAATCTTTGCCCAAAATAATCACCAATGCAATAGCTACTTCGAACTTTCCACAAATAAAAATATTTTACAACATTATCACCTGATTAAATGTTCTTACTTTTTAAATCAATTTACTTGAAACTTCACAGAAACCAGAACTTCAGCAAGATATTGTCCTTTCATTCAATTTTCAAACCGTGGAACATTTCACACGATGAGCTGGCCATACACTCAATGGTTAAGGCACCACTGAAACTACTGGCACTAATGTGCGTAATGTGTGCATATTTTCAGACAAGCTACTCACCATGGATTCCCGTCGTAGGTCAGAGTACATTTTGGCAATTTTATCTTGATCCATTTGGTTCAGTTTGGGGTGAACTTTCTCCTTTGAGTATATCACGTACTTCTTTAGCAGCTCTTGTGGTATAAGCTCCAGACCGCCACTCGTCGGTAGGTCCTGGCAAACAGTAAATTTTGTCAATTTCAAGGAACTGTCCAATGGGAAAATAGCTCTCAGTTCTGATTTCCTACACATATTGGCAAGGACTGCAGCGTCTTCGAAAGTCTCACTGAATAACATATTTCCACTCAGATGCACCCGTACTAAAGGTGAAGCTATCGTCGTAAACTGAAACCCCAGTATAGGGAAAGATAAGCGGCTCCACTGTACAACCATGACGTGAAGTTCACAGACTTCACGAAAGCATTAAACACCGACTGTTGCTTCGACAGACATTCACCAGCTCAGGCAAACCACATAACTTTATATTGGTAAATGGCAACAACAATAGCATTGGCACTGTGCCACCAAACTTTGCAGAACAGCAAAACCCATAAATTAGCCAATCTTTTGTTTTGTTAAAGTAGACTTGTGTGCAATGTGCCTTTTTGTGTTAGCGCCACCTATGGAGGAGGGTGGCCCAGTGAAAGGATAATGACCAACGCACAGAAATCTGTGTATAGGTATCAATGCGTGTGATCCAGTTTCGATGTTTGTCGTAAGCGTATGGTTCAGGCATGAGCCGTGGCAGTGTAGTAAGTTGTCTCATTTTATTTGACGGCTTGTTATATCGAGTGTGTGACAAAACAAACTTATGATCAACACAGCCGCAAACCATGAAGACATTTCTCAATTTCTCTTTGGTTGGAAAAGTATACTTAATGCATTTCCCAACATCAACCGTGTCTGAATGTCATAATTCGATCTAAGCAGTGGTAAGGAGTGTAGTGTACAAGATACATACTGGTATAGCATCTTCCCCACTGTCAACTGCATTTGGGTGGTGCTTCATGTGACTCTGCACCACAAACTTGGCCAGACGTTCATCCTAAAAGCAGACGACAATTTAAAAGCCCACCTGGTGATTGGATGTTCAAGTTCTATGAAGCCATTATTTTATTCATCATTTTCAATAACAAACGCAAACATAACCACAAAACGGTAGGAAGTTAATCTGAAAGAAAATACTATCAGCAAATTTGTTTGTAAATATTTGTATTTCGTAAACTTTGTCTGAAACTATACCTCAAATAGTGTAAGTCCAGTCAAATATGCTAAGCTGATAAAAATGCCTCAAATGATGAACTGTGACTTGGTGGAAATATAGCAATCAGATGGCCCCTGTGCACATGTTTGTGTCCTCATGCACTAGGATAGCAGACAGACAACGCGTCACGTCTGCTACAGAGCGCAACTCATCATCTTAGTTGCTATAGCATATTTGTGACCTTCAAAATTGTACATCAAAATACATTCAAGATTTTGAAAACAGCATATCAAACAAAGAATCTAGGACCAGTGTCACACAAATAACTCATTTACCTCTACAGGATCAACTGTATCTCGGACCACACACAGAACATCAAAACGAGACAAGATTGGCTCCGTAAGATCAACCTAAAATACACATAATAGTTCTGTTAAAATTTTAAATAATTTATTTTTTTAACGACAAAATTTCACTTCTACAGTAGTCATTTAAAGCTGTGTAGCTGGCTGCAAAATGGTATTAGTTCTAAGAAGATGGTGAAGGTAATTTGTTTTGAGATGCGTACTCCCAGGTTCAAACCTTGGATACAATGGTAGACAAATGAGTGAACTCCTGGCTCAGAAGTGGATAGAAGCAAAGGAGTGAATGAGAATCTGGATACAATGGGAAACTTGACTTCTAGGCGTGTGAATTCTAATTTAAGGCAAAATGAACAAGCCCTAAAACTGAGATTTTTGTCACCAAAATGCCCAAAAAACCTTTATTCGCAAATTAAACACTAATTTTCAAGTTCTAAACATGTTGTTAAAACTGAATAATCATAATAACCAACTACAAATGATAGTTGTGCTGAGCTTTTCCAATGAAGAACACATCTACATCTGAATAGTACGAAAAAAAATCTGCAGCTTACATTCTCTGCAAAGGTCATAGAGGGGTCGTATCGTCCACCAATGGGGTTGGCCGCAGCAATGACAGCACATCGGGCCTGTAGCGATGTGACAATACCAGCCTTGGACACGGAGATACTCTGTTGCTCCATAGCCTCGTGTATGGACGTCCTGTCGCTGTCATTCATCTGTATGGCGAATCAGATATTAGCACCCAACAATTGACAACACCCATGTATGGCAAACATGGTTTTAGACATTTCGTGGCTTTGACCCCAGAAATTACCCAAATTTGGCCAACTTAGGAAATCATGTCTCAGGAATGGCTGATCGGATTAAAATACAACTTTCAGATACTGTGCTTTGCGCATTGTTCTCCAAACACCCCACCCCCCCTCCCCCATCAGGAATTGAATTCAAATGTCAGATGCATTTTTGTAAGAGGGTTATGAAACGACTGCAATCTTATGATTACTATAAAAAAATCTAAAACTGCATAAAATGAAATGACAAATAACAGAACAGCATTTTTGAGCTTTCATTTCAACCCATCTAACTGTTTTTACTGATGGTTTTGTTTTGCTATGAATGAAATTTCTTCTTTGGGTGATTTTACTGAAAAAATGTTGTCACCAGATCATTTAATGGTAGACTGGAAAAAATCAAAACAATTTCTACAGATATCTAAATATTTGGTTAAACAAGACTTGTGGATAATGTTGTTCATAGCCTTAACTGAAAATAGTGGCTTTAACAGAGTAACACTGGTCTCACCTTGTCAAACTCGTCAATCAAGCAGATGCCTTTGTCAGCCAACACTAGGGCACCTGCCTCTAAAGTCCACTCCTTGGACACGGGGTTACGCTGGACATAGGCGGTCAGACCGACAGCCGAAGCCCCTTGACCAGTGGTGAACACTACACGATGTCCGGCCTTCTCGACATACTTCAGGAACTGCGACTTGGCTGTGCCAGGGTCGCCACACAGCAGTACATTCAGGTCTCCGCGTACCTTGTGCTTACCACCTATGTGAACCAACAATGAGATTATTATAAAAAGTACAATAACACCACTAATTACTTTTTGATTCAGTGCTTGGTGTAAGCATGGCAATGTGCCCAATTACAGAAAGATACGCCCTCTACTGACAAAAGAAGGAACTAATGGACAACCAAACAACACAGATGCAGTATCACAAGTATGTCTTCTTAGGTTATGTAGGACCATATCCTGTAGCCATATATCTACAAAACTATAGAATTTAACTCAGATTATATTTTCTGGAAGTAGAAATTCCATGAATTTGATTTTTTTACTTCATACCAATCAGCCCCTAATTAGGCCGAGTGACCTTGCTTTTTAGGAAACTTTAAATGTAGTCGGTCTGGTACATGTACCAGACAAGCGAAAGCCGCCCATATGGGCCTATTGCACTGATCACCTAAAACCATTTTTATGCTTTATCAATAGATACAAAGTAGAGGTGCTAGAGACCAGACTCAAGGGTGCCCACTGAGATTCCAACTCTAGACTTTCAGAGTAGGAAGCAGACTATGGCCCCACTAGGCCACACTGCCACCTCTTACACTGTAACAGTAACTCAGTTATTACCAGTAACTCAGTTATTACCAGAAACTCAGTTATTACCAGTAACTCAGTTATTACCAGTAACTCAGTTATTACCAGTAACTCAGTTATTACCAGTAACTCAGTTATTACCAGTAACTCAGTTATTACCAGTAACTCAGTTATTACCAGTAACTCAGTTATTACCAGTAACTCAGTTATTACCAGTAAACTCAGTTATTACCAGTAACTCAGTTATTACCAGTAACTCAGTTATTACCAGTAACTCAGTTATTACCAGTAAACTCAGTTATTACCAATAACTCAGTTATTACCAATAACTGTGCTAATAACAAACCAGTAAATACTTATCACATGAGGCGAGTTTGTTTACTTCAATAATAGCAGCAGGGAAAGAATTTTAAGTGACTAAATCTATCCTCCTGCCCAGAAAGCCACGCCCTGTAGTATAATTCATATGCTGTCCATTAAATTTGGACTTGGCATATCTTTCAAGTCAAAACAAGATTAGTTTAGTTCAGTAATTCCAGTTTTTGAAATCTGAATTTTCCGTCCCCAAACATTTTTGAAAAGGAATTCCATAAAATACAATATCAATATTCTACCATACTATGTTCCAAAAAAAGAACCATTACTCTGTTAATGGGTATCTTTTTCAAAAGTGCAGAATCAAGATAACATGGTGTACCTGGGTTTTTGGGTTCTCCACCAAACATGGCAAGGGCTATACCTCTCTTGATGTCATCGTGACCATAGATGGAAGGGGCAATGCTGGCAAATATCTGTGAATACAGAAGAAACGGGAGGTAAATCACCTTTCATCCAGGTGAGGCATAAGAAGTCAAATTATCCATTGGAACTCTAAAGAAATTTATAACAGAACATGGTAAGAAGCAATGAATGGTTAGAGGCAATGAGTCAAGCACCTGCTTCTCAACAATAGCAGAAGGGATAGAATTAAAGTAACCAACTTTGGGTTCAGATTTATAACAAAGGGGATGCATTTTTCCAGGCCCTTTACAGAAGTCATGTTGCTACACTCTAACCTTAATCAAGTGTCAATTTCTCATTGATATCATAAATAAAATGTCATCGGCAATAACACGCCAGTGGCTCGGTCGTGCTTTATGCCAAATCTATTCTCCTGCCCAGAAAGCCACGCCCTATAGTAAAACTCATATATGGTGGATACAGTCAGTGCGTGATTTTGTCCATTAAATTTGGACTTGGCATATCTTTCAAGTCAAACCAAGATTTGTTTTGTTCAGTAACTTCACAAAAAAAAAACACATAAACCTCACGTACCCGCTCTCCTATCCTCTCATCCTTCGCTAGCTGGACAATGGCCTTGATGTCGTCATCAGTCAGAGCGCTGACTGCCATCTTGTCGTCCTTTTTTGTGATGTGGTTGGCATGGATGATGGTAGCAAACACAGGGAACCCATTGGCTGTGTTCAACGAGCCATCATAGTTGTTGTGGTACACACCCGTCAACTCCTGGCAGAGACAGATTATCAGCACGTTGGTGTCAATTCAAGAAAAAAATTAATTTACGTTGTTCCCCAATTTCCACAGGTTTTCCGGAGTTAAAACTTTAATACATTTTCCATGAGATTTCCTGGATACAATTTTCACATTCCACAAAAAAATAAAAAGCAAATTTTCCTATTTCCAGCAAACAAAAATGAACGCATGAACTAGCAAAATAACTTTTCTAAAAATTATGTTTTGAAATATTCCCAAAGTATTTGCTCTTTTTTACATTTTCTACAAGTTTTCCATGTTTGGAAACTACAGATGTTATTTTTTTCAGGTTTTCAATGACATTGTAGTTTCTGGAGATTAAAAAAAATACTTTTGAATTAGTGATCATCATGTGAATAAACTTTATTAACAGGACATACAAAAATACAATGTAGCATTTTCACAACCCAGCATGCAACTTAGTACATCATAGAAGTTGGCTATGTTGGCCAGATCTCACCATCAGAGGGCATAAATGCTGGTTCTTTCTACGTAAGTAGAGCACTGATTTTACTGCTCATCTGGTATATTTACAAGCTCAGTTGGAAAGGTAGACTTCTGCTACTCTTGAATGCACAAGAGAAACTTATTTTAGAAATAGAAGTCAATTGCAAAAATGTACAGAAAAGAGAAAAAACATGGAAAACAAAATCTCAAAATCCAACAGAAACTTACAATCTCGTCACCAGGCTTGCATGTGTCAACCAAGTCGTCAAGCAGTATAGCGTCCTTCGACCTTGGAAGTCGACCAGCTGGCACCTTGCCAGGGCTTTCCTGTATCGAGATTCTCTGGTAGTTTTTGTATAAAGTCTGGAACGGAATAAACGCTAGTGAATAAATGTAACCTTTCAGTGATGCAAATTATCACAAGTTATTGTCCTCAGCTCTGTAAACAAATCAACCCAGCTGGGAGGCAAATTGCCCCAGTATCAAATCAATAACTACATCTTAAACTAAATCAACCAATACAAATCTGTAACACACTAGTTACAACTCAACTTCTACAAACACATGTCCACACTTAAAGATTATTGGTGGGAAATTTGCTTAATGTCCTCAATTAGATACTGAAAAAAGTCTCACAAGGAGACAACCAATCAACAATATTAACAAAAGACAAGCTTTTCATAACCATTCAAGCAAAAGAGACTTGGGCATGTGTCGTGCAAAATGTTGCCATAGTACATCAGACACAGGCTGACCTCTGATTGGCCAATAATGACCTATAACCCACCTGTTCCATATTGATTTCAAATGGTCCTAAAGACTGACACTCAGGGCAGGTGCCCGGTTTGACCTCCTGGTTCTGATTTTGGTAGAACGGGCCGAGGACAAAACTGCACTTGTTACAGTCAAACTTGAGCATGCTCAGTTGAGGCAGAACGCCAGTGCAGCTGGTAACGACACCGCTGGTGCGGATCAGCTGATTGAGATGAAGTTGTCTGTAACCATGATAAGATGCATGCCAAATAGATACACAAAAACCTATTTTCATTGCTTGAACTAATAACTGATCCAGAAATTCAAGTGTCACAATTGCTGAAAAAGGTTTAGTCAAGTAGTCATGAGCGAATGACTGTCAAGAAATAAATAACAGAAATTGTCTTAGTAACTACCTGTCATGTTTATACTCTGAGAGAATGCAGTGCTGCTCAAGCGAGATTTAACCATTTTTTTTCTGAAAAGGCTTTGTGCAGCTTAAAACTAAATTTCCGACCAGTTTCGAGTTACTTTTTATGAAACCTGCTCTTGTTCAGTTGGTGCCTCCCGTGAGAAATTAGTATCACAAAGTGTCCTGTTGTTGCTTACTAACTGATCCAAAATGTTGGCCATGTTTGTTGATACAGCACACCTGGTAAAGTGACCATAAACCTATCCTTCATCATGAAAACTTTTGATTAAGACCAGTTAGCGTCATGGAAGATATCAAATTACTGCCTGGGAACCATTCACGATTATCTCAGCTTTAGGGAGAAGGACTTACTGCTACTGAAAGCTTTTTTACGTCACAAAAAACCAATGTCAAATACCAAGTCACTGTACAGACCAACACGTGCAACTTAAAAGGTGACTGGATTTGATCAATTAAGAGAAACCTAATAATGCTCTGTAACCCTAGACAACCCTCAAAGGCTTGGAAGAAACTTTGAAAACTCCTTTCAAAGTCTGCTAAACCGGCAAGCAAGGTGACCCACTAAGAACCATAATATGCAGTCTGTGACATACGAGTATGAGTCTTTATCTAATTCCTGATTTTATCTGACGCTAATGGCTCTATCAGCAGGTGACAGCAATGATTGGTTTAAATCATCAAAACAGGGTTTAGTGTCCTTTTAACAGATACAAAAATAAATGTATCGCCATTCTTGTACTTTCAACGAGAGGAGGCCAATAAAGCTGCACGGTTTGTATGCTCATGAAAACGGCAATAAATATGAATGATCCCTTAGTCAAATTCGTACTCGAATTGGAGATAATTTCAGTGTTTCAAAAGAACTAACAGTTTACAATAGCTCGAGATGGAAATCTACAAGTTGGCTTGTCACCTTGTCCACTATATATGGCCTCAGCGAATCCCAAATTATCAGCCAACTCAGAATTTACATATGAGTAAGGAACAAAGTGAGACCAATTTTCTGCGAATGTCTGAAGCAAAATTTCGTTTTTTTTTGTCAGAGCCCGGCTTTATTAGAATATTTTGGAAAATCTACGGTATACAATTGGTCAACGTCCAAGCTGAGTATGGAGTAGTTTCATAGCTACTAAACGTTGCACAAACAACTGTTTACAGTAGACTATACCTGAGTGACCGGAGCTCTTCAACAAGGGGTAGTTCTGCTATGCGTACGTGGATTGTCTGAACAATCTGGTCATACTTTGGGTACATGCTGAGTACAACCTCTTTAGCGGCCTCGTCAAAAATGACCAGCATCTCCGTGGGGGCCTCTGGCAGGAAGAAGGCCAGCACTTGCTCTTCACTCGCCAACATGTTGTAATCCACCACAAGACTCTCCTTATTGGCTGAAATGCACCAATGAGATAGATTGTAACATTTTTTATATCAGTGTGCAAATCATAAACCAGTTTAAATTTTTAAAACAAAATGGTCATGCCTCAAGTTTCTCACAGGCCAACGTGGTGTGATCCACAATTAGACGATCTTTCTCAAAACAATTAAACAGCAAGACTATAAAAGATAACACCTGGCTTATATACAACGATCTGCTTGGGACAGGTAATTTCCAAACATTTTAAAGGGTGACCAATAATGTTTTGACGATGTCAAAGTTCAAAAGGTTGCACTCCTCAAGGGTTTCCATCTGCATTTAATGCATACATTCAGGTAGCCATATCAAGGTCTATGCTTGTGACAATTATTTTTCAAACCATATTTTCTGTAATCACAGACTATAGTACATGGACCAACAATTTTGTATGTCTGTGATCTCGCGCGCTATTGACCTCGACGTCACTATTCATTAGTGGCAGGTAACTTGTCTCCTTACTAACCGCAAGTTGAGTTGTGCATTGAAACAGAGTGGTGCCTCCTCAGAGCCTTTCATAGGAAAGCATTGGACTTGCGAATCGTCTATAACCTTGTACTAACCTTCAACCATTTGTCGAATTTTTTCCTTGTACACGTTGTGGCCGTGTTCATTGACAAATGTTCGTAAGAAGTTCTTGAACCTGTTCTTGATCTCCGTCCGCGGGCCAGTCATACAGACCCACTCTCGTACAGAGTGACCTTTCATGTCTTCCAGATTCTCGATACTTTCGACCATCTACAGAAAAGGTTGCATTTACTGTGTCGCCAAAGTGAAACACACCACTCCTCAAATCAATAAAATTACAATCTGTGCATCAAACATATACATCAAGAGTTAATTAGCTACCTGCCATCAAAACTCATTTGAAACTTGCTCACCCACGGCCTCAATCTTTAACAAATCTATAATAAACACACCACCCACTAGTTAATAAATATAATTACACACAGACAAGTCCTTCAATAAAACGCATTCGGTTTTAGGGCCACAAAACGCAGTTTTGAAATCATTGTTAGATGGGAAAGACTTTATGAAGTTATTAACTTTGACCAGTGCTACAAAGAAGTTAAAGTCTGGGGTGATTTTAGTACAAATCGCCAATTCTTGCCATTGGCTTCCAGTTATTCACTGAAATCGAGGCCGACGTCTTTATGGGTTAAATACTTGGCTGGTTGCTGAGTGGAATTTAGCTCAGCTATCAAAACCTCTGCAGTGACTGCTGAGGTCATGAGTTTGAATCAGTCTTAGGACTGATCTCAAACAAACATTATTCTCACGTCTCTTACTTCATCATCTTCCATGGTTCCTTCAGCCGCTCGCTCAGCGCGTCGTCGACGAGTGGGCGGTTCATCCTCATCTTCGTCATCTAAGGAACATTAAGGACATGCCTGAGTTAGCAATATAGTTCTACTATAACCTGTGTAAAGGCAACCCACTGATAGCTAGGATTTTAAATGCTATAACTTTTTTTGGACAAGTGTTCCATTCAGTAAGTCGTAGAGAGGTTGACCAGGGCATCCAACTCAACACCCTAACTCAAATTTAGACTCCCAAGATGGGACATTCTGTTCAGTATTTGGACCCCCAAGTAAGCATTTTTTCTTGCAACTTGATAGCAGCAGCTCTGGGGGGTCATTGTCCTGTCCAGAATAAAAAAGTTTGTTTAGAAACGATGTAAGATACAAAAAACTTCAGTGGAGACTAATAACTTTGCAGTAATATGCTAACAGCAATTTTTTGACTGAGGGTCATAAAAACGTTGCTGTGCTTTATTGGCCATGGATGCCCTGAGAAATTTGGTATTTTATTCTGAACGCCCTTATTTTTGAAATCCTGGGGGAACCCCTACTTCCAATTCCACCTACAGTTCAATGACTGAGCAACCGATTTTAAGATTCTTGGCAGTCACAAGTTAATACAGTCAGAAAACATATAAAGCGAGAAATTATGATTTTATCAGGCATTATTTGTGATTATTCAATTTAGCATCATTATGCTCATTTATCAACACACTTCAATGTCAATCAAAGAAATGTCGTGTCACATGCAGATTTATAGGGGCCAAGGGGCTCCACCTCTGGCACCTCGCAATGATCAAAGCAGCAAAAGTGCAAATGACTTCCTATTATTACCGATTCATGCAAGATCTGATCTGGAAACACACTACAAAATAGTTTCCAACAGATGTCGTCTGGTGCTTAAATTTGCCATTTCCCCAGTACAACGTAATGTTCCCCCCAAATATTACTCACCGAACATATAACCTCGCCTCATTCTGCCAGTGGCCAATCCCATTTCACGGTCACGTTTCCGCATGGCTGCCTCAGCCTCTCGCCTAGCGCCATCTGATAACTCATCGTAATCGACATCATCATCTAGGACATTTGGATCATATCTGTCCAACGCTGGGATGGCCCGGTAGTCCCTGGAGAGAGAAGTGACCACAAATTACAGCAAATTTCAGTGTGAAATACTATCAATGGACTCTTATTACAACTTTATTTTGACATTTTCTGGCCTACGAACTTATGTATGTCAAGTGTCTACTAATTTTCGCAATTTAAGCAAGATGGTTATGGAGAAAAGTTAAAAATAAACATAAAATTCAACAACAATCTGAATCTGGCAGGCTTTCTCCAACTTACACCTAATCTTTGTATGTTAGGGTAACGCAACAAGTTGCAAAGCCACCTGTCAGTCAAATTTGTTTATTTAAAATTCATACAAGCAGTTCAAATAACTGAGTGAAAATTGTCCTGCATTAGAGTGTAAGGCACTGTTTGCCTATCCATGTCTAAAACGTTGCTTTGCTGCGGTGGATTTCTATAACGAACAGGAATAACTCTCACTCTGACCATAAAACAGCTTCCACCCCAATGACTCATCTCGGCTGATACCCAGTGTTTGTGAAGCCAATTGCACACAAAAGGCAGTTCCCTCAACTATAGTAGAGGGAGACAATCTGATACTGGGGTCCGTTCCAAGAAAGTGACTTAAGTTCATTTTTTACTTAGGTCTTACATTTGACTCAACTTCCGAACGTTGAAATTCACATAACCGCTCATAATTTAAGTTAAGAACTAACGTCAAATTTACGATGACTTTTTTGGAACGGATTGAAAACAAATTGAAGTTTTACTTAAAAATTGACTTACATTTAAGATTTTTCTTAGCTAAGTCAGTTTTCTTAGAACAGGCCCCTGGTCTATAACATTCTATAATCATGTGACCATCGATAGTAAAGTTATCACTCCAATTAGAGGTAAATTCAACATTCCGCAATAAGCAGATTTGGATGCATTAAGGATTTACAGCAATTATTCACTTTAATTTGTACAAAAATAATTGTTACCTCTCTGTATATTATGGAAACTTTGTCAAATGTCGTTTTAGAAACTTACACTTTACAAACCAAACTAAAGACAGACAAAAATTTTTCGAAATCTTATTGAGAAGATGAATTTCCACTTATCTGCCATATTCTGTCCTAAATAGTTGAAAAATTACCATAATTTGTGTTCAAAATTTACCTCTCCATGTTGTCACCAAACAACTCCTCCCCTTCAGCCTCCTCCTCATCCACCACTTCATCTCCCAGCAATGATTCGTCAGCAAAGGGTGGAAGGTCGCGACCTGGACTGGAGGTCGGGTCGCCACGGCTACTCCTTCGCGACCTCCTGTCGAGAGGACTTGTTGCAGCACTGAAGGGATCAGAAGAACTTCCTTCCTGGAAAGAAATGAAGTCTGTAAAGAAGTATGAAAGAAAAGTCTTGCGACATTGCCAAGGACTCAAAATGAACCCAGGGATATGGGTTTAAATGCTCTGTTTAGTGTAAAACTTTGTGAATGTCCACAACAACCTACGCCACGATAAAAAGCACACAGGACCTAGGTAGGGGGTAACAGCTGTTCACACTGTTCACTCCCAATTTTTTAGTTTGTTGAGGGAAATTTCAGGTCACACCTTCATTTGTGCAAGGTTCAGAGAAGTGTGCCTTTAAGTATGACTAAAACTCTCCCACGCACCAACACCTTTTGTTATTATTTTGTTAGTTTTGGTTAGTTAGTTAGGCATTGCTCATGAGAGGTGGTGACCAGGGGATGGAATTAGTTATGTCACACAATGCTCATTTCAATGCAAGTTATGCACACATTATTATCCATCGTGTTTCAAGCTCAGCATTAGAAAGTCATTAACTATTTTGAATCTGTGGGTAATTGGTTTCTGCTGAGATGAATTAAAGGGACTACTTTTTTTAGATACAGCTCACACCATTGCATGCATTTCAACTGCGATAGAAGGCCAAGGGACTATTTGAAATATAACAACATTTCAAAACTAAGATGACCTCAAGTGTTGTCAGGTTTTGCCAATTCCTCACCAAAGGACAAAGGCCTCCAACAGCAACAGAGATTAACCTAATTTGGCAATGTTAGTAAGGGATTCTTGGAACTCGTTAGTATCTAGTCATGAAGGGTTTTTGGTGGAATTGTTCCATCAATATGATCTCGCAGATTCGGCCCCGTGTAGACCATGCCATTTACTTATTGTTCTAGAGACCTTGTCAACCAGACATAGATATTTTGCACTCTGGGCTATTGTCTTATATTGCAAAACATATTTACAGACTGTTCATTTTCTTATCTGTTACACAGTCACCGAGCTGGCTAAAAACAGGGTTAACAAGTCCTTGCAAGTGAACCAGCAAAAAGAGTAAAGAAATGTAAAAATCTGACTGTATGCACACCCACGCAAATTTTCCATAGACATGTTATCTCATTAAAAGCGACCAAAATCAAAGTAACAAGCATGCAATATGGTTTTGCAATTTTTTTTCCATAAATTAAACAAACATGTTGAAAATCATGACCCCCCCCCCNCCCTCTTCCCCTCCCCCACTTATATGGCGTATACCAGAGGTATGTTCTACCAAAGCTTACTTAGCGGAGTCGGATTTTACGCTTGGCTTCAAGCATATAGGGGAAGTTCCGGTAAATTCGGACAAAATCTCCTAGCTCGACTTGCTTACCTACTACTTAAGGTTTATGTGTCAGCTAATAACATTAGACGAGAAATGGAATCTCCGCAAATCATTTGAGAAACCAACAAATGAGATTCTTTGTTACTAGTTCACTTCCAATGCCTCTGAATTTTAAGAATAATAACAATGGTCAAAATCGGGGAAATTCGGACGCAGGTGGGGAAAGTCGGACAGAGTGTCGGGGAAATTCGGACCAGCAAATTCTGAATAGGTTAAACTCGGACAAAATATATAACAGTACTTTATGATTTCAAAAAATGAATTTAGGTATTATTTAGCAGTCTTATCATCAGACGAATAATAAAACTTAAGAAGTCGTCATGTCCTGGCCACATAAACAATGTAAAAGTACATCCGCCCTTACCAATTTGTGTCAGCCCATGTGGTAGACTGCGCCATTGTTGTTGACAAATTAAGTTTTGGATTAACCTCTTAAAACAGGAGGTCATCACGTGATTACGAAAATCTCTCAAGAAAACGTCAAGAACAGCATCTAGTAGTCTAAAAACACGGGTGTTCGAATTCCCCGCAGAATACAAAAAGTTGGAGAGGAAATTCGGACACCAGTTTTTCTTTTGGAATTAACACATAAAACTGCATAGTGACGAATTATGCATCAAGTAAATTAAAGTTCATTTACATGACAAGTGACCAAGTGACCTAAATAAAACTTGGAAAAGACAGTGTGCCTACCGCAGACGTCCGAAATCACCAAGCAGACGGCAGAGCGACATAAGGTGCTGAACATGCCTCATATCTGTTGAAACTTTGTTGTTATTCAAGTGAGGTGATAAATAAATTCCTATTATTGTTCAAAGAAGTGAATAATCTTTTCATTTAGTGGTAAGGCATCTTGATTGTTAATATATTTGACGTTTATTTAGACTTGTCCGAATTTTACCGCCGTCCGAGTTTCCCCGAACTACCCCTACAAAAGTCAAACAAAAAATCCGCTCAGAAAGCACAGGCATCTTCACATCAGGTGAGATATTATATTTCATTCGCCATGACTGCATAAACTTTAAATGGTTTTGTTTGAATATCTGACATTCTAAATGCAACATTATATTTACATTTATGCAAAACCATGGTTCAAACCACAAACAGCGGCAAGTTTAAAGGCAGCCGCCATTTTTAAATGAATCTCAAAAAGTTGAATCCGCATAGATTTGAGATTAACACAAAACAATAATTTTCACACAGATGTCTGGTGTCAAGATGTTAAATCATTGGCTAACCGTTCAGCCAGATAGTCATCTTATGAGAATTCAAGAGTTTTAGACGAGAAAAAGTGGTTAAAGTTTCCTTACCGCCATAGTGTTGAACTTTCAGCGTGATGAAAAAGCGCGGGAATAAGCAAAATGTGTCAAAGGTGAAAGGTTATAAGGGTGCAAAGAAATAACCCTTTCACAAAGTGCTTAGTTTGGGCAAATTTTCAAATGTAATAGATTATTCAGTTATCGAATTTTTATAAAATTTATTTTAAATTTAAACAATAGCATTGATTTCTTTGAGAAATGTCAAATATTCACAACAGTACATCTGATGTATTCGTTCGCGTTCGCGCCACAAAACAAAGCGTCATCTAACGGTCAACATGTAAACATAAACCCCTAGATTGCTGCGTCGCAAGACGGTGCTGCGCCAAACAATCGCAGGGAATTGCAAAACAAGACAAGACATTTCCCGCCCGATCAATGCGTGACGGATTAAAACACCCTGTAAATTCATGGAAAGAAGTCCGCGAGATTTTTTTAGATATTACCATGTTTTTATTTATCGTTTTTGCATTGCATGTGTTAATTTGTTCTGGACCATAGGCAGCCACATACGCGGTACATTAGTAGAAGTAGGCCTAAATCGTGCTTTTTTTTGCTCGGGTGGACGCTGCGCAGACCAGTCAGGTGTGCCCATTGCACTACCACCTGGAATTATTTTTATGCATCATTACTGTATGTCTAGCACCACTGAGATGGCCATTTATTTCAATACTCAACCCGGTAGCGGCGGGTTTTTAATGTGGTACGATTTTTAATGAAACAAACACATAGAATAACAATAAGAGACCCAAAACCCGCGATTGTGTGGAAGACATCATGCGCGCACCCACAGTCTAATGTATGGGAGGTCGAAGTTTTTCAATTTGAGGACCTTTTACTGAAAAAATGGGGTACTACGTTCAGACCTACAAATTGTGCATTCGCGCCAAATTCCTGTTGACTTTTGTCTCGTTTTTTGTTTCTCTGAGTCGGACCTGTTTGCCCACTTCGCCCTCCCCCCCCCCGGGTGCGCGCATGGAACGTGACATAGAACAGAACGACAGTTAGTGACCCTCCGTGTACAAGCGTTTGTATAACTTCGTTTTGAATATTCGTATTAAAAAAATCTCCGGACCCAGTGAACTCATTTTGAAATTGTGGCGATCTCTTGGCTGACATTTCAAAATGTCCTCAGGCCTAGTTGCCGACGAGCGCCCGCACTGAGCCGGGACGGCACCTTCAGCAACCCGCCCTGCTCCTGCCCTTGTGCCTGCCCCAGTGCCCCTGCCCCTGGATCTTTTTTGTATTTACAAGAGCTAATCTTTGAAGAAATTGGTGCTTCAATCTGTGTCAGGTTTATACTCAGCAAAATAAGTATCATTCCACCCGAACAGTGCACTAGATGCTTTTCCAGATAACAGTATACGAAGATTTAAGAACTGCGAGTAATTCTATGGCATTTACGGCCCTGCTTCAGTCACTGTTAGGTTTATCGTGGAACATGGAAACGTGGTACATTGGTTCCGCGATTATTGTTAGAGAATGCGAAAAATGCGGCTTTGTGGATTTTTTGTACCTGGATCAAAGATGTATATCACACAAGAATTCGGTCTTATTTAAATATAAGCTATTTTATTCGTAGAACTCAGGTTCAGCAGTTACATCACCACGTCATGAAAAAACACAAGCCATGATGTGTATAGGTGGTGTTGTATACAACACGTTTAAAAATCATACGACTTCACGTATGCGTACTTTGTACAATCACAAGAGTTAATCTTTAATGAAACAAACTGACTGTAAGATCTACAAAAAGTCGTTGAGAGCAGTGTCAAATGGTTGTGATTGATTTTCACACGATAGTATTGATTAATTTTGTACGCTTTCTTTAGAAACACAATTGTTCGTCGTACATTTAACAAACTTTCCATGCAAGCGAAAATATGAGCCGTGTGCAGACAAAAAGCGTTCTATTTATTACAAATGTAAAATAATTCTTGTAATATCCATAAATAGCAAGACTGAAAGAAGTCGCGCCCATTGTTTACTCTTAAGACATGCTCACTAGCCGCAATAACTGCGGTTGGTCTGTGATTTGTGACATTTAGGAGTTAAACCGAGCAACGTATATAGTGGCAAAGAGAAAGCAAAATACACCATACGTGTTCAAGGTGCGACAAATAAAGTTTGCGGCGGATAAATAGTAGAGGATCGACGCTTACAGCGACAGGGTTATTTAACCAGTGGCGCCATTTTGTTGGGGCGGTCTTGGGTTGAGGGTAGTCTATGCTACCTGAGCGCCCCCGCTTAGATCCGCCAATGGGAACCTAAATTAAGAAGCACTAAAAATGTAGAATCGTTTTACAGACCCCTGTATCTTTTTAGATGGCGCATTGGTGTGCTTCTACACACAACATGAAGTGGGTATTAAGGTGTCTTGTGTAATTAAGTTATTCTAATAAGAATAAGACGTATTGTTTCAAGATTCTGCATTCTCAATATTCTGAAAGAGGAATACACGATAAAATGCCAAACAAAAGTGTAATCATCACCACAAGATAAGATCGTACATCGAGACAGTGTCAATATTACACACTATCGTCTGGAGTCTTTTTTGTTATCACAATTTTGTGGCCATCGATAAATTCAACTTTTATTATCCAGATGCACGCCCTCTATATTATGCTTGAACAGTTTATTACTAGGTTATTAGCTATAAATAGTTCTATAGTCATCAGTTATTTTCCTCGTCAAAAGTACATCTTGCACTTTGCATTAGTGTGCTTATCATTGAATTATAGTCATGTACTATTGCGTGGAACCGAACACTACACTTACACAAAATAGAGGTTTGCAAACTGGTCTGAGACTTCTTTCATGATAAGAAATATCATCTGCCCACCATTTGGCCAACTCACGTGTATTTGCACGCACGTCAGTGAGTACGAGTTTCCCCCCATTCTTTTTCTACGCCGCTATACCTTGTATATATCACATAAAATATGACACCTAGCGTGATGGCAAACTCAACACAAACTAAACTTCTTTTCCTTTTCTTGAGCAAACTGGATATTTACTGTTTGTCGAACTTGACAATTGATATTAAGATATCCTTTAATGCATGATAAAATAGATAACCCCTCGGAAATCGCCATAATTAACCGTGACAACACCGTTGAGTAGTGAACTCAATTCACTGGCCGCCGTGAAGCGTACGAACACAACAACGATGCAAAACACGCCTTCCTACCCTGAACTTACACCCGGCCGCAGGGCCCACCGGCCACCAAACACAGTACACGTCTCACCCACCCCAAAACACGATACACGGACATAAGAATTTTTATGGTGACCATTTCATGTTTTCCTGGAGTACCTATGGAAAACTGGACCACGCAAGCACGACTACACGACTTAGACATAATCACTTTGATATGAAGATTTCCCATCTACATTCGAGACGGATTCTGTTTACTACGTAGGCTTCTGTTTACTACGTAGGCAAGGGGAGCTCAACCCGGCCTCCACCTCCGTTCATTGTAAAGTGCCTTCAGGTTGCCAACCATTTCACCNCACACACAGAGGCACACAAACACCCTTCCCTTCTCCAATGGATACTGGTACGCGTGTGGTTTCGTTGTGTTTTAGATCGGTCATTCATGCTTGCTTTGGTCTTGAGCAGCACAGAAATTAAATCGCAGAGGTAACTGGCGCAAGACGCTTATCTTAAAAATAGAAATCCATCAAACTCACATCGTTTACCCAGCAGCTTTAAAACGATTTGTTCTGTGGCGTGCTTGTTCTCAAAGTAAACGATCATGGTATATTCCTACAGAGTTACCAACAAAAACTCATTATCTTGTTTCACATGCGCGCATCCAGGGGGGGGGGGGACAAAAAGTCCGAGTTAACTGGACAAAAGACCACTAAATAAGCGCGAACACGCACTTTACAGGGGTGCTCCCGCTTTTTTTTTGTCCGCCCGCTGTTTTGTTAGGATAAGGTCCACGACGTCAAGAATTCGAGCCCCCCAAATTGAGGGCTGGGTGCGCGCATGTTTCAGACCTTCATTCCGCAAAAATCTTAACAAATGTTAACCATCCAATCCACACCGCCATCATTTTATCAAATTCTCCAAAATGTGAGTGAATGTTAATAAAACGTACATTTTTTAATGACAAGTACAGGACATGTTTTAGCGGCTTTTACAATGTGTCAGCTGAAATGTGTCGGCGGCAGCGGTAGAATCTGTGGCGTGTCCTACCGTACTTACTTATGTGGCAAAATCGGACGATAATGGCAACACAAAGACAAGTATCAGTATCTCACAGGTTTTTTATAAATGATGAGTAATTATATCGTATAACTGCAGCTGTCACTTGTCGCTTCAAAATTGATGTGAACTTGTGATTTTTGGTCTTGCTGAGACCTGGCAATTCCGTTTTTTTTTTCAGACCATGCATACGGACAAACTAGCTTTCTAATCGAAACTTACCCGACGTGGCAAGCAGTAAGTGGTCAAAATTTGAAATGTTTTATATGACGCCCAAATTTAAACAGGAAACTCAAGTTTTGCTCTGCATTTTTGAGACACGTTATATATCGGGAACGTAATATTTAGTTGCCTTTCTTTGGTGATGGCTTTTGTCGTCGATTCTTTCTTAACTTAAGTAATTACTTTTCGGAAAATCACAGGCCATAGATATTGACAATACAAAAAATGAATGTGTTGGTACTGTGAATGTAGTACTCGCCGCTGTGCAATATCTTACCAGGTTGTGTTCGCCGATTCCCGTCTCAACAGAACAAGGCCTTACTACAAGGTCTTCACGAGAAATTTTGCCCTGCCGAATGATTTTAATGAGCCATCGTTAATTCTCGCACCGTTCAGCTGGCTAAAAGCGAATATGGAATTATGCTATTTACTCTCATAAAATATATCTCATAATACTCGTTACCATGCTAAGATTCTACATATATTTTGTTATCGAAATCATCAAAAAATTAGAACTTTATAGAGTTTTTTTTGGGGGGATTAGCCAATGTTAAAGCTGTGACATCGAAAATGGCGCATGTAGGCCTACACTACATGTGATTTGAGTTGCCTGCTAATTTGATGACAATAATTCAAGATCGGATGAGCATAGTAATCGAAATGTTTCACTTTAAAGTTGCGTTCTGTCCCGTTTAGCTGATTAAGAGAGAAAAAGGATTAGACCTATTGTTCTTAAAGTTGGTCTCGTAATATTCTTTAAAACGATTGGATTCTGTTTCGTCACCAGGTTACCAACTGAAGTCACAGGCAATGCGTACACTGGGCCTTTTCGCAACTTTAGCATTGGCCAACCCCAATAAACTCTAAAGAATTTTGTTGAGTCGCTGATGGTTTTCATGCTTTTGTCTCAGTAATGGAATTAAAGCCTTATCTTGGAAAGGAATATTATGGGACCGACTTGACGAGAAGAAAATCCGGCGGATTTTGGCTTTTAGTCTGTTAAACAGAATGCAACTTTAAATACAAAATTGATAGATAAACAACGGCGAAATGCTCCTTGTTATAGGCTTTTGGACAAACGTGGATCATAATCCAAGTTTCATTCAAAACACGATCCCGTTCGGCTGCCCACACCCTCGTAATTCCCGCATACACGTCCAGTCAACACTGCCAGGTGAGCACGGATGATGATTTAGCTCCGTGGTAGGTAAGTGCTCTGCGGCCTCTAACCAAGATTGGATAACCAACCCTGCGTTTGACAACCGATCCTTTTGGCAGCTGTACCCTTTGTCCGTAGAGAGAGGGAGAGAGAGAGAGGGAGAGAGCGAGGGAGGGAGGGAGGGAAGGG